>CAUYSK010104993.1:0-43923 GCA_963575035.1 Avahi laniger
AGGGCACTGAGTGATGGGTTGTCTGACTGACTGATGGGGCACCGACTGACTGACAGGGCACTGACTGATGTGGGCACTGACTGATGGGTCACTGACTGACTGTCAGGGGACTGTCTGGTGGGGTCACTGACTGATGGGGTCACTGACTGACTGTCAGGGCACTGACTGTTGGGGTCACTGACTGATGGGGGCACTGACTGACGGGGCACTGACGGGGTCACTGACTGATGGGTCACTGACTGACGAGGCACTGACTGACGGGGTCACTGACTGATGGGGTCACTGACTGACGGGATCACTGACTGACGGGGTCACTGACTGATGGGGTCACTGACTGACTGACAGGGCACTGACTGGTGGGGTCACTGACTGACGGGATCACTGACTGACGGGGCACTGATTGACGGGGTGGGTGAGTGACTGACTGACTGACTGACTGACGGGGGCATTGACTGACCGGGGGTCACCGACTGACCGCCGGGCGGGCGGTCGCACTTACCTGCCCCGCGGGCCGGGCGTCGCGGCGGCTCCTTGGAGGCCCAGGTGGAGGCCCACGTGGAGGCCAGGGCGCTGGTGGAGGCGAAGCCCGGGCGGCCTCGGGAGGGCCGCATGCACATGGGCCCGGCCCGGGCGCGGCGCCTACAGACACAGGCTCAGCCGGCCGGCGGCTCGGGACCGGCTCGGGGCCGCGGGCGGTGCTCGGATCGCTCCAAAATGGCGGCGGAGGCCGCGCGGGGACGCGCGCGGTCGGGGGCGGGGTCTCCTCGTGGGGCGCGCACGCCGCGGCCGGGGCGGGGCCGGGGCGGGGCGGTGAGGGGTGCGTGCTTCACCCTTTTCCCTCCGCGGCCCTGGCTAACTTTCACGCCAGCTTAGTTCACTTTTGCTGTGTGACGATGCGTTTCCAAGGCAACATCGCCCCAGAACCACCCAGCGGCGGGTCGCGCGGAAGTCGGGGCTTCCTGTGGAGGCCGCGGGCGTGCGGGTCCCGGGCTTTCCTCGCCGCCGAGCCTCCCGGCCCGTCCTCCGCAGAGGCCCGCAGGTGCTTGCGCGGCGTTTCCGATTGATCATGTGCCCATTTAACGCGCGTTGGAATTGTTCGTACTAACCCTAAAATGAGAATTACTGTTTCAGGCGTGAGCCGTGGGAAGGTTTTGGGGGAAACGGAACCCTTGAGGAATATCTCGGCTCTGCGAAAGCGGGTCCGCCCGCCGAGCGCTCCTCCCGGGGGCTGGGCGAGCCCCGGCGGCGGAGGGCGCCCGAGAGGCGTCTCGCGGAAAGGTTCCGGCCCGGCCCGGCTGGGCGGCCGAACGTCTGCGGGAGCCGTCGCCGCTAGGCCGCTCTCCCCCAGTATCCCAAAGGACAGCTTTCTGGCAAGTTCAGCGCATGAACTTCCGGAAATTGGGGAAAAAGCACCAGCCTCACACCCGAGAGGAGACGCCCCGCGTCCCTGGGCTGTCCCGCAGCCTGCGAAGCCGGGCGCCGCTCCTACCCTCTGCCTGCGCTCGGCTCTCTCCCTGTGCTCTGTCCGTGCGCCCGGTCAGCGGGAGCCCGTCACACCCACGCTGGAGCCATCGGCAAACCTGTTCTTCCATTTGGATGTGCAGCCGGCTCCCTACTACCAGCACCTCTCACCTGACTCACAGAGGTCTCCCGGCCGGCTCCCCACTTCTGTCCGGGGGTACTTGCTGCAGCTCGGCGTGCTGTGATCAGCAGAGCACCCAGAGATCTAGTTAAAATAGGTCAGATCACATCCCCTCGGGCCCGGCAGGGACTCCCGTCTCATGGGGTGAAAGCCAAAGTTCTTGCTGTTGCCCACAAGGTCCCACAGGATCCGATCTCATCTCCCTACTCCCCTGTTCATTGGCTCGGATGATGACAGCCTCCTGCCACAGGCCGCTTGCTCAGGTTGCCATGCATCCTTGCGTGCTCTTCCCTTAGCTGTTGCTGTGCTTGCCTCCTAGATCCATTGTCCCCTTCTCAGTGAGGGCTTCCCTGGCCACCCTGTTTCAAATCTCAAGCCTGCAAACACCCATACTCGTAGCCCCCTTCCCTGCTTGGGTTTTTTTCCCTCCTTCACAATTGTATTAGTAGTCACAGTCCACTAAGGGAACAGAAACCACACAATGATTTCAACAGGTAAAGTCTGATGTAAATATATTATCAATAAAGAGATTGTGATAATTATAAGGAATGAAGATAACTCTATATTCAAGAAAGCGCAAAACTCGGAAAGGGGTCCCCTCCCCAAGGTGGGAGTTCATTCCTTGGTAAAGAACTGTGGCAGCCCAAATGACACAACAGAGACATTTCCTCGGTTGTCCTGGGATAGAGCTGATGCTTTATCACCAAGCAGAGGCCAGCCTTTAGGAATACACCCCTCCAAGTGCAGGCGGACAAAGGCTAGAAAACCTACTGCCAAGGTGCCTGCGTTACTGGCTGCAAATCCACCCATGGGGTTGCCACTGAAACTCAGTGGGGAGCTATCCACAGTGGTGGCACCAAAACTTGGGAGGAGTAGTACAACTGCATGTCCCCCACACCTGCCACTGGCAGCCCTGCAACAGGAGCAAGAGAAGGAATGCGCAGGGAAACCAGAAAGTTCCTTCCTCCTGCAGTCACTCTCTAGCACTCTCTCCTGGCAAAGCTTAACATTGTGCCAACTGCAAAATGCAAATGCTTATTTGTAGGACCCAGCCCCATGGTCACATCAGAGCAGGCAATGGAAAGTGGATTCCAAGCGTGCATAGTGGGTTGGGAGCGAATTGGCACAGTCCGACCTCTTGTATAGTCAGCTTCTCTTTGCATCCTTTCATACATAGTTGAACTTCCATATAAAAAAAAAATGCTATATTTTCACCTAACAAGGTACAGCTATCCTTATTGCAAGTGAAGACAATCCTCACTTTTTCCCCAAAATGAGAATATGCACACTCCCAACAGTCATTATATCTATTGCTAGCTATATTGATTACTCCTCAAATTTTGTCACTCTCCCACTGAATAGTCCATAATGTTAAGACTAGATAGTGAAGTTAACCTCTAACAACTTGTATATTTTCATAAGTGGAAAGGAGAGAGAAGAAAATGGTTAGTATATGCTAATACATGATATAACAAAAGAAAGTATGCAAAGCTACTACAGTTCTTATTTCTGTAATTGGTCACAAGACATAGTTGATATGTATGGCTCTTTAACACTTTTCCACTAATACTGGAAACAAGGCGAGGGGGTCTGCTTCTGCCACTTTAATTCTATATTATACTAAAGGTTCTAGCTGGTGCAATAAGGCAAGAAGAAAGTAAAGGCATACAGATTAGAAAGGAAGAAGCAAAACAGTCTTTATTCATAGATGGCATGATTATTTATTTAGAAAATCCTAAGGAATCTACACAAAAAATCTGGAACTAATAAGCTAGTTTAACAAGGTTATAGGATACAATATCAATATGTAAACAACAGTTATATTTTGTATACTAGTAATGAACAATCTGAAAATGACATTAAGAAAACAATTCTATTCAAAATTTCATTGAAAATACATACTTAGAAATAAATATAACAAAAGAAGAGCATACAGGAAAGAATGTAGCAGTGCTACCTTTTTTTTATAAGTGCATCCCAGTTTCTTTTTATTGATTTTGTTTTGTTTTTAAGTATGGAAGCTCAAGTATAAGATGTAGATTTTTTTTTTTTTTTGAGATAGAGTCTCACTGTGTTGCCCAGGCTAGAGTGCCATGGCATCATCTTAGCTCACAGCAACCTCAAACTCCTGGACTCAAGCGATCCTCCTGCCTGAGCCTCCTGAGTAGCTGGGGATTACAGGCATGCGCCACCAAGTCCAGCTAGTTTTTTCTATATATTTTTAGTTGTTCGATTAATTTCTTTCTATTTTTAGTAGAGACGGGGTCTCGCTCTTGCTCAGGCTTGTTTTGAACTCCTGAGCTCAAACAATCCACCCGCCTCGGCCTCCCAGAGAGCTATGATTACAGGCGTGAGCCACCGCGCCTGGCTGATGTAGATTTTTTTTTAGGTTCAGTTTCCGTAGAGACTATCAAAAATTGCCAATGCCAACTATATTTCCAGTCATCATGGTGGGGTATTGGGAAAAGTTTTCAATTAGCAATAATCGCACCTCAGGGGAAAACCCATTGGCTATGATACCGCCACTGTGCAAAGCTGACTATGTAGATTTTTTTAAGCTTTATAAAAAAAATAAATAAAAAACTTCTTTTGCATTCCATAAAAATTGACAGAAAAGCACCTGGCCAGAAGAGCACAACAGTCAGCAGCCCTCCCCACCCCAACCCCCACACCAGGGAATCCACTGGGGGGGGGCGAGTCTGCTCAGGACACACTGAGCAGCACCTCTCTCTCAGAGCTGTCCCCTGTTCCCCCGCCCCCCGCACCCCCATGTGTGTCCCAAACACACATGGAATCAGATTTCCAGTTTTTCTTCTTTCACACACAATTATTTCATAAAATTTTTTTGTTATGATTTGTTAGACCAATGTAACAGGTGGGCAGGAAAGGGAGGCTGACAGTATTATTTTATGAGCAGGTGGTTAGGAGATGGCGGGGGGCCCAAGTGAACAAAAACCAATGGTCTTTATGGAAATATTGAGAGTTTCAATAGCAAAATATGGCAGGAAACAGGCCTCAGAGCCAGAGAAGGGTGTTTATCAGGCTTTATTCTCAGGGAGAGATGGTACTGTGCCGTGGATGATTCAAGTTGTTATGTGACCTGTTGGGGAGGGAAGGGACAGGGAGAGGGAGCAGAAAACGAGTTTTCTAAGAAAGGAATCTAACGAGTGCACGGCATGTCCAGTTAGCGTGAAGCAGAGATTTAACATGGCTGCTTTCTCTATAAAGCCTCCACCATGTTGTTCTTTGAAGCTTCTTGTTTTGTCTGCAAAAGTCTGCCCAGACCTCAGCCCACTGACAACATCCTTTGTTTTTCCAGAGTAGATCTCACTCAGCGCGCTTCTGATTTTATTTTCCAAGTCCTCCACCAGGTGCCTGATACCGGCTATGTGTAGGGAGCAGTCGCTCACAGTTTCATCTTTGTCTGTCTGGTACGGCTGCCTCCAAAGTTCATGGTGCCAGAGCTGGATTTGCTGGGCTGCGGCCTATCACTTGTAATGGGTGGTGTGACGACTGGGTTTCTCCTGCACTCCCACCGCATGGATGGAATCCCAGCAGTCTTTGGTCCCCTCGGATCCAGCTCCAGCCTTCTTTGTGAGGATCACTCCGGCAAAGCCACGATCCAGATCCCAGAGGTACACAGAGGAGACGCCGCCTTCAAAATACAGGTCTCGGTCCTGGTCAAAGGCATTGCTGGCCTCTCCCTCCAGCTTTGTCAGCCAAGCAGATGGCATGGCCCCATCTTCCAAAGGAGGGTCGCACTTGTTACTCCATGGTGACTTATAGCAATCCCCATCTCTGTTGCAGTCACACAAAAGGTAATCCTTTTCCACCACCTTGTCTCTGCCCATTTCCACCGTCTGGTCAACAGAAGACAGATCTTCGCATAGACCAGGAACCAGGTCAATCAGGTCGCTGAGGTTTTTCTCAATTTGCTGTGGACGCAGGCGCCTCACTAGGTCCAAGGCACAGTCCAGCTGCTGATAACTCGTGGTGGTGGTGGCGGCTCTCTCCCAGCAGCAGGGCTCAGTGCCTCCACTCCCCTGGGTGCCCAGGAGTACAGCAGTGCTAACTGCTAATCCTCAAAAGGCTCTGCTTACTAGTTTATGCTTGGGCTAATATCTGGGAACCTGGATTTTAGGAGCATTCCCACCATTTCTAGAACTGACCAGAGTGGCTCATTATGCCTAAATTATTTGTACAAACAATATGATTTATGCTGAACATCTGCTTTCCTTTTGGGAGTCTGGAATTTTCGTAGGCACCCGGCAGAGACCATCTATGCAAACAGCCCTGTAGTGGGTTGAATGCTGGCCTCCCAAAAGATATATCTACCTGGAACTTGCAGATACGACTTTCTTTGGGAAAAGGTTCTTGCAAAAGGATGTAAATTAAGGATTTTCAGATGAGATAATCTGGGATTATGGTGGGCCCTAAACTCAATGGCAGGTGTCCTTACGAGAAGGGGAGAAGACAAAGAGAAGTTGATGTGAAGACAGAAGCAGAGATGGGAGTCATGCCAAGCCAAGAAATACCAAGGATTGCCGGCAGCCGCCAAAAGTTATGAGAGAGGCAGAGAACAGATTCTCACTCAGCCTCCAGAAGGAACCAACTCTGCTGACACCTTGATTTTGGACTTCTAGCTTCCTAGACTGTCAGAGAATAAATTTCTGTTGTTTTAAGCCACTCGGTTTGTGTAATTTGTTACAGCAGCCATAGGAAGGATGTATAAGTTCCCAATAAAACCACAGGTGCTGCGTCTGTAAATGAGCTTCCCCAGTTGGCAATAATTCATGTGTTGTCACAACTCCTTGCCAGGAAATTAAGAGCATCCTGTGTGACTTCAACGAGGGAGAACCCTGGGAGCTCACGCTGGTCTCCCCTAAAGTTTATCCCATGTGCTTTTTCCCTTTGTGGATTGTACTTTGCATCCTTCTGCTGTAATAAATGGTGGCCGTGAGAATGACCATATGATGAGTGCTGTGAGTCCTCCGAGCAAATCATGAAACCTGGAGTAGTCTTGAGAGCCCCTGACACAAAGAGTAATTCCTGTACAATAAAAATTATATAACGTCTGGGCGCGGTGGTTCACACCCACAACTGAAGCACTTTGGGAGGATGAGGCAGGAGGATCGCTTGAGGCCAGGAAGAGTTTGAGACCAGGCTGAGCAAGAGCAAGACCCCATCTCTACAAAAAACAGAAATATCAGCCGGGTGTGGTGGTACACACCTGTAGTCCCAGCTTGGGAGCTGAGGCAGGAGGATTGCTTGAGCCCAGGGTTGTTTGAAGTTGCAGTGAGCCATGACCATGTGACTACACTCTAGCCTGGGCAACAGAGCAAGATGCTGTCTCAAAAAATAAATAATAAAATAAAAATTAATAAGTGAACAGACATGTCATGTTTTTGTATTAAAAGACTCAATATTAAGACAGTAAGTCTCCCCAAATTGATCTATAGATTCAATGCAATTCCTGGCAGACTCTCAGCAGGTATTTTTTGGGGGTGGCAGTGGTGGTGGTATAAATTGACATGCTAATGCTAAAATCTATATAGAAATGCAAAGGATCAAGACAGTCAAAACAATTTTAAAAAAGAACAAAGGTAGAAGACTTACACTGCTTGATTTAAAAATGTATTATGTACAGTATTTATTAAGATGGGGGGGAAAAAACTACAAAGCCAGAATAATCAAGACAGTATAGAATTGTTATAAGGAAAAGCATATAGATCAAGAGAACAGAATAATCAAAAAATAAACCCACATGATTATGATCAGTTGGTTTTTTTATAAAGGTGCTAAGTCGATTCAATAGGGAAACAATATTTTTTCAACAAATGGTATTGAAAAAATTGATTAGCCATATGCGAAAAAAGAACTTAAGCCCTTACCTCACATTACACACAAAAATTATTACATTGGTGCAAAAGTAATTGCGGTTTCAGACCGTGAATTTTGAATCATTATAACTAGGCTCAAACATATCTTTATTAATCAAAATAGGAACCATTACAATCAACACATTTTTGCCAATGAGAAATAAGTTTGTTTATTTCTGTAGCATAAAAATCCATGCTTCAGGATTCGACAAACTCTTGGAAACCATTTTCTGCATCCTGCTGGTTGTGGAAACGTGTTCCCTACAAAAAGTTGTGAAGATGCTTGTAGAAGTGGTAGTCAGTTGTGAGAGGTCAGGTGAACATGGCGGATGAGGCACAACTTCATAGCCCAATTCGTTCAACATTTGAAGAACTGGGCCCTTTCTGTTGACCAATGCTGGCTTCAGGCTTCAGTGCGTCTCACTGATTTGCCGAGCATACTTCTCAGATGTAATGGTTTTGCCAGGACTCAGAAAACTGTAGTGGATCAGACTGGCAGCAGACCACCAAATAGTGACTATCGCCTTTCTTTGGTGCAAGTTTGGCTTTGGGAAGTGCTTTGGAGCTTCTTCTCGGTCCAACCACTGAGCTGGTCATCGCCGGTTGTCATATAAAATCCACTTTTCATTGCATGTCACAATTCAATCGAGAAATGACTTGTTGCATACAAGAAGAGGACATTTCAAAACGACAATTTTTCTGATTTTGGGTCAGCTCATGAGGTGCCCACTTACTGAGCTTTTTCACCTTTCCAATTTTCTTGAACCGTCGAACAACTATAGAATGGTTGACGTTGAGTTCTTCGGCAACTTCTCGTGTAGTTGTAAGAGGATGATTGCTCTCAGTTGGTCGTTGTCAACTTCTGAAGGCTGGCCACTGTGCTCCCCATCTTCAAGGCTCTTGTCTCCTTTGCAAAACTTCTTGAACCTCCACTGCACTGTATGTCCCTTAGCAGTTCCTGGGCCAAATGTGTTTTTGATGTTGCAAGTTGTCTCTGCTGCTTTATGACCCATTTTGAACTCAAATAAGAAAATTTCTCAAATTTGCTTTTTGTCTTACATCATTTCCATAGTCTAAAATAAATATAAAATAAACAGCAAGTAATAAGTCATTAGCAAAACTACATAAATCGAGAAATGGACATTAAAATGATCTATAACATAACCACATTTAAAAATATATTCCAACATGAAACGGCAAATTTCAACAATGCTAAAAACTGCAATTACTTTTGCACCAACCTAATAATTCAATATGGACAACACACCAAACGTAAGAGCTAAAAACTTCTAGAAGATGGCTGGGTGCAGTGGCTCATGCTTGCAATCCTAGCACTTTGGGAGGCCAAGGTGAGAGGATTACTTGAGTCCAGGAGTTCTAGACCAGCCTGAACAAGAGTGAGATGCCCCCATCTCTACTAAAAAAAAGAGAAAAATTAGCTGAGTAGGTGGTGGTGTGCACCTATAGTTCCAGGTACTCAGAAGGCTGAGGCAGGAGGATGGCTCGAGCCCAGGAGCTTGAGGTTGCAGTGAGCTGTGATGATGCTACTGCACTCTAGGTCACAGAGTGAGACCCTGTCTCAACAAAAAATAAATAAATAAACTACTAGAAGAAACATAAGAAGTATTATTTGGGGAAGAACCTTAGACTAAGAAAACATTTCTTAGATATGACACCAAAAGCCAAATCCATGACATAAAAAAAATTGATAAATTTTTCCTCTTTGAAAGATGCCATTAATAAAAATAAAACACAAGCCATAGGGTGGAAAAATATTTGCAAACCATTCAACAAAGGACTAGATTCCAAAACATATGTTTTTTAAAACTCTTACCAATCAGTGATAAGAAGACTACTCAATTTAAAAATAGGCAAAAGATTTAAATAAAAATTTCATCAAAGATAACACAAGTGATTTATGAAAACGTGGAAAAATGTTCAACATCATTAATCACCAGGGAAATGTAAAATTAACCCACAATACCACTACACACCCCCTTGAATGGCTATAATTAAAAAGACTGACAATACCAAGTGCTGAGGAGGATGTGGAAGACTGGAACCTTCATCCATTCCTAGTGGGAACATAAAATGGCATAGCTACTTTAGAAAACATTTTGACAATTTCTTAAAAAGATAAACATAAACTTACCATACATCCAAACACTTTCACTCCTAGGTATCTACTCAAGAAAAATTAAAACATGTCCCCACAAAGATGTGTACACAAATGTACACAACAGTATTCATAATAAGCAAAAAGTGGAAACAATCCAAATGTCCATCAATTAGTAAAAGGATAAACAAAATGTCATATATCCATACAGTGAGATACTATTCATGAAAAGGAACAAACTACTGATACATACAACTACACAGACGACCTCAAAAACATAATACTAAGTGCAAGAAACCACACAGAAAAAACTGTACTTTTATGTATCTGTTTCCCTTTGCTGTAGTAACAAATTACAAACTTAGTGGCTTAAAACAATACAAATTTATTATCTTACAGTTCTGGAGGTCAAAAATCTGAAACAAATCTTATGAGACTAAAATCAAGGTGTCAACTTCCCTCTGGAAACTCCAGGGGAGCATCTGTTCCTTTAACTTTTCCAGCTTTTCCTGCATTCCTTGGCATATGGTCTTTTCCTTCATCTCCAAAGCCAGCAGCATTGCACCTTCCAAGTTCTTTCTCAGATTCCATCATCACATTGCCTTCTCTGACTCTCATTCTCCTGCATCCCTCTTAAAAGGACCCTTACATCGGGCCCACCTGGATAACCCAGGATGATCTCCCCATCTCAAGATCCTCAATTTATTCACATATGCAAAGTCCCTTTTACCCACATAAAGTAACATATTCACAGGTTCCAGAGATCAGCACATAAACGTTCTAGGGGGTGATTATTCAACCTACCACATTGTACCTTCCATTTATGTGAAATTTTGAGAAAAGCCAAAACCGTAAGGACAGAATGCAGATCAGTGGATGCTTGGACTGGGGTGCAGAAAATCAGAATAACAGAGTCTGAGTGCGGAGACTGACTAGAAAAAGGCATGAGGGAACTTTCCAGGTTATGGTAACGTTCCTTATCTTGCTAGTGCTTTGGATCACATGGATGTGTTCAGTTTTCAAAGCTCATTAAAGAATCCATTTAAGATTCACACATTTCACTACGTATAAATTTTAACTAACAGCACTCTGGGAGACCAACGTGAGTGGATCGTTTGAGTTCAGGAGTTCGAGACCAGTTGAGCAAGAGCGAGACCCTGTCTCAACTAAAAATAGAAAGAAATTAGCTGGACAACTAAAAATATATAGAAAAAATTAGTCAGGCATGGTGGCACATGCCTATAGTCCCAGCTACTCGGGAGGCTGAGGCAGGAGGATCGCTTGAGCCCAGGAGTTTGAGGTTGCTGTGAGCCAGGCTGATGCCATGGCACTCTAGCCAGGGCAACAGAGAAAGACCCTGTCTCAAGAAAAAAAAAAAAATTTTACGTAAAAGAGAAAAAAAAAAACCCCAAAACAAGTATAATAATAAACATACATACTGAAGCGCTTAAGGATGAGTGTACGGATGTCTGCAATTGTCTTTGAAATTCATCTAGAAATGAGGCGAGTTGATGGATAATGTATAGATGCACAGATATGGGATAAAACACATAACAAAATGTTAATTATAAATGTAGATTTCATGTAATAGGTAAATGTCATTGTACAGTTCATTTCTCTTTTCTATATGAACATTTTCATAGTAGAATGTCTGAAAACATTTGATAGCTAATCACTGTGCAATTGGTACTAGTTTCTTTTTAGCTATTTACAAAATAATGGCATCTTAATTATGATAATTCTAAAGGGTAATAACTTTGTGTCTCACCAAACAGACATATGCCCCACATTTCCCTAGTTAGGACCATATGACTGGTTTTGGCTGATGGACTGTAAGTAGAACTTTATCACTTCTAGGTCAAAGCAATTAAAAGCCAGTGGACAGGCTGGGCACAGTGGCTCATGCCTGTGATCCCAGCACTCTGGGAAGCCAAGGCGGGAGGATTGCTTGAGGCCAGGAGTTTCAGACCAGCCTGAGCAAGACCCCATCTCTACAAAAAATACAAAAAAATTAGCGGGTCGTGGTGGTACATCCTGTAGTCCCAGCTACTCAGGGGGCGGAGGCAGAAGGATCGCTTGAGCCCAGCAGTTTGAGGCTGCTGTGAGCTACGATTACACCGCTGCACTCTAGTCCAGGAGACAGAGTGAGAGCCTGTCTCAAAAAAAAAAGCCGGTGGAATGGGGCGCCATACCGACTAAATTCGGCTATGAAAACGCCGTCAGAGACGCCGTTGCGCAGTGGAGCGAGGCCGGGAAACTCGCCCAACCCCGCGGCCCCGCTCGGCCTCCCCAGCCCGGCCCCCCGTGCGCCCCTGGAGGCCCCGAGCCCCAGGCCAGCCCCCTGGAGTCTCAGACTGCCCGTCCACCGGCGCCTTTGTCTCCGGAAGACCTCCCCGTGAGCTCCCCGGAAGTGCCCCCGCGGGCTCTTCTTGCTGGTGCGCTCGGCGGCCCTGCTCCCGGCCGCTCTGGCCCGGGGGCGCTCGACTGCTCTAAGGCGCGGTCCCGCCCCACGCCTCTCGGCCTCCGCCCCCGCCCGCGTTCCCCCGGCAACGCGGCGGGCCGCCGGGAGCCGCCGCCATGGACGCGCTGTCGGGCGCCGGGTCTCGCCGGGCTCGGGGCGGCTTGGGCGCTGCCGGGCCGACGGCCTCGGGCCCCGCGGCGGGCGAGCCGGCGGCGGCCTGGGCGCGCTTCTCCGCCTGGCTGGAGTGCGTGTGCGTGGTCACCTTCGACCTGGAGCTCGGCCAGGCGCTGGAGGTGAGCGGGCGGCGCCGGCCCTTGGCGGAGGGGTCTGGCGGGAGAGGGAGGCTGCGCTTGGGTTCTGTCTTCACGTTGGATGGAGGAGACGGGGCCCTGCACTTTGCATAACCAAAGTAGTGCTCTTTCGAGTTTTCTCTTTTTTCTTTTTTGCTTTTTTAGAGACAGGGTCTCGCTCTGTCGCCCAGCCTGGGGAGTGCAGTGTCATGATCATAACTCACTCCTGGCCTCAAGCGATCCTCCCGCCTGGGCCTCCCAGAGCGGATCGGGCTGGCCTCGATTTTTCCTAATAGGTATTTGTCACATCTACAGCCCACTTTTCCCCACCGGAGCAACGAGACCTTCATCCCCTCGGTTGCTCCTGCCGGAGACCCATGGATCCCTTGACTCCTTCCCCCCACCTCACTCCACATCCCACCCGGGGCAAGGCTTACAGCTCCCCTTGCAACAGGGGTCTCAGATCCTTCATCTTTGCTGCCATCACCAAGGTTGCCCCTCCTAACTTCACCCCAGAGCTCAACCTTTGTGGCTCTCCTTAAAATCCTGCAGCTCCTCCTTGCTCGCGTAGAATCGGATCCAGACTCCAAGGGCCCCTGCTTGGCACCTCCACCCTTGTCTTGTGCCATTCTTGCTGTGCCCAGCTTGGCCCTGGCCTGGGCCTGTGATGCTGCGGTCTCCCACTGCCTGCAAGCCTCCACCCCATCCACCCACTCAGGCAGCTTCTCTTGCCCCAAGTGCAGGTGAAAATGCCAGACTCAAGGAGGCCTTCTCTATGCCCTGATGGCACAGACCAGGGAGCTGACTTGCAGGTAGAGGGGTCTGGGAGGTAGGCTGCACTGTCAGGAGTCTCTTGAGAGGTAATGAGCTTCCTTCCCATAACTGCAGTTGGCCAAGATGAGGCTGAAGAGTTATTAGGAAAGCTAGTGCAGCATGTCATTGTGGTTAGGAGACGTTTTCTAAGGCCCTGCTGAACTCAGTGAGGCTATGAGAAGCCTAAAGTCTTCTAAACAGAAAAGTATAATTCTTAGTGAGACTGCTGACACTGTGCCCGGCACTCTCAGTGCAGCCCTCATTGGACCACACGCCATCCCCTCCAGGTGCACTGTTGAAAATAGCACCACTTCGGAGGAGGGGCTGAAGAGAGGTGGAGTGATTTGCCCAAGGTCGCAGAGCCCACTTTCTTACTTCAATACTGTTGCCCATAAAATCACAAGAAAGCCAGGTTCATGCCTGTAATCTTAGCACTTTGGGAGGCTGAAGCAGGAGGACCGCTTGAGGCCAGGAGTTCAAAACCAGCCTGGACAACCTAGGGAAACCCTGTCTGTAAAAAAAAAAGAAAGAAGAAAGAAAATTAGCCAGCCACGGTGGCACTTACCTGTAGCCCCAGCTACTCGTGAGGCTGAGGTGAGGGGATCGCTTAAACCCCAGAGTTCGAGGTTGCAGTGAGCTATGATCATACCACTGTACCCCAGCTTGGGTGACAAAGTGAGACCCTGTCTCTTAAAAAAAAAACAAGATCACAAAAGAGGTAAGAGGTTCTTCTATTGTATTTCCTGCATTCTCATATATAATTTTCTAAAATTTAACCATTCAGAGAGTTAATTCTAAGCAAATACTGTTAAAGGCTGTGTGTGCTTGGGATTCTGAGCCTTTGCTGAGGCTGCACAGCTGGGGGAGTGTTGGGGACCCAAGGTCACCTCTGAAATGCTCCATAGCATTGACATAGGCCCCTTTGGTTCATTTTCTTTGTAAAACTCTGGCAGTGAATCCATCCATGGTTTGGCCACGCGACACCATCAGGTTGCCTCTGCCTTTCCTCCCTCCCCGGAAGCTATAGAGAAGATCAGGATCATTTGGTGGACCCCCAGACTTTCAGGGAGCACCCACTGTGCACTCAAATCAGCCTGGCTGAGCTCTGCAAAGCTCCAGGACGTGCTTGGTGCTGGGATGTGGAAGAAAGACTTGAGTTGGGAAGGACGTGGCTCAGAGGAAGGAATGAGCTCAGCTAAATAAGTTGGAGGATGAGGAGGCAGCCAGACATGGGAGGGAAATGTGTTTCAGGTAACCCCTCCAGGAAAAAGCCAATGTAAGCAAATGCAAGGAGCTGTCCTTCATTCAGTAAATCAGATTTGTTTTTGTTTTTGTTTTTGTTTTTTGAGACAGGATCTTACTCTGCTGCCCAGGATGGAGTGCAGTGATGCAAACACAGCTCCCTGCAGCCAGCAACTACTGGGATCAGGTGATCCTCCTGCCTCAGCCTCCCAAGTAGCTGGAACCACAGGCCTTGCCACTACACCCAGCTAATTTTTCTTATTTTCTGTAGAGTCAGGGTCTTGCTGTGTTGCCTAGGCTGGTCTTGAACTCCTGGCCTTAAGTGGTCCTCCTGCCTCGGCCTCCCAAAGTGCTGGTGTTACAGGTGTGAGCCATAGCACCCAGCCAATAAACCAAGTACTGAGAAGCTGTTACTGCCAGGCCCCACAGAGCCAGGACCCAGCACAGGAAACCTGGAAGTAGACCAGAAGACAAGGCTCTTGCCCCCCAGGAGTTCACACTCTGTGCTAGAGACACAGAGAGTAAGTGGTCCAGCCCTCCCAGGAACCCCAGCCTTCACAGGACCCCCCAGCCCTCATAGGATCCCCTGAGTACTGGGCTTGCTTCTGTACAAGGCAAGTGGTCCGGCTTGAGGGGGGTAGGCAGGGCCGTGATCTCAGCTCACCGGAGGTCTCTGGGGTGACCTCTGGCTGGAATGCCCGAAGAGCTCTCCATGGCGGCACCCACACTCTCGCAGGCAGTAGTTCCCACGCTGCAGTCTCAAGACCCCTTTATAGTTTTAAATATTATTGAGGACCCCAAAAAGCCTCTTGTTTGCATGAGTTATACCTATCAACGTTTAATATACTGGAAATTAAAACTGAAGAAATTAGCCAGGCATGGTGGCGCGCACCTGTAGTCCCAGCTACTTGGGAGGCTGAGTCCGGAGGATCGCTCGAGCCCGGAGTTGGAGGCTTCAGTGAGTTGTGATCACCCCACTGCACTCCAGCCTGCGTGATAGAGTTAGACCTAGTGTCAAATAAATAAATAACTTGTTTTAAAACTGAGAAAATTAAAAACTATTCATTAATTCATTTAAGAAACAATAAACACTCTCTGCATTAATATAAATAACATTTTTTAATGAGAAACAACCATATTTTCCAAAACAAAAACAATTTAGTGAGAAGAGTGGCATCATTTCACACTTTTATAAACCTTTTTAACATCTGGCCAAGTAGAATACAGCTGGATTCTCACATCACCTTCCGCATTCAGCTCGCCGGATAGTACACGTCATAGCCTCTGGGAACTACACTGTACATGTGAGAAGAAGAGAGTGAGGAAGGCACTAGTGTATGAGAATAGCTTCGACCCCAAGGACCCCAGGGGTAACCAGACCACACTTTGCGAACCACTTCCTAGACATACCTTCTCCAAACAAAAGTTTACCACATTTACTCAGTGGCCAGGTTGCTAGGAGCAGTGACCTGTGCAGGCTGGGGAAAAGGACAGGGCCTCCTGGGACCTTAACAGGGCACAGCCTGGCCTGGGAGGACTCCTGGTTCTGAGGGTCAGCTCCCTTTGGCCACTCACCATGGCGTGGCCCACGCTGGTCAGCTGAGCTCTGGCTCCGCTCTCAGCCTCTAGGCCGGACCCGGACCCCAGAGCCACTTCCCAAGGAGGACACGCCAGCCCGTGAATGAGGATTCCCTGGAGAGAGGTTCTAACGGGGCCCTGGGCGTGGGCTTGGAGCTCAGAGACTGAGCTGGCCTGCCCAGATGCCGCCAGACGCCTGTGACCTCCAGGCCAGGCACAGACCCCTGACCTTAAGCAGAGGGCCGCTGTGGCCCTGTCCCCAGCTGCCAGGCAGCCGCCTTTCCTCAGCCCTCCTCTCAGTGCAGATGCAGCTGTCCAGCACCCTATGGGTCCAGCCCCACCAATCCTCCTCCACTGCCCACCTTCCCCGGCTCCCTCCCCTCCCTGACCCAGTCTCGGTGCCCAGCCGACAGCTCCATGACCGGCTTCCCTGTCACATTGAGGTTTCCAGCCTCACCTGCTCATCCTGGTGGCCCTCCTAGACACGTCTTCACACAGTCCACAAATACTGTATTTGGGGAGGGTCTGTTACCTGCCAGGTGCTGGGACGCAGAAGCACAGGACAGGGTCTCTGCCTTGATAGCATGCAGCAGCAGAGACAAAGCAGGTCCCAGCAGCAAGCCCAGACCAGACGTGCACACAGCAGTGCTGCTTCAGCAGAGCGGGGTGTGTGCAGCCAGGTGTGGCTCAGAAACCTCCGCCAGACCCAACTCCTCAGCACAGAAGTACGGCGGAGTAAGGAGGGAGGCTGTGCACAAAGGCATAGCCCAGGAGACACCACAGGAGCCGGCTGGGAAGGGGTCGCTGGGGGCTCCCTGCCCCGTTAGCACCCTGCAGGAAATCTGTTCTGGCCACGTGCCTGTGCGTGGATGCGCTGGGCCGGGCTCCCAGCCGTGCCCGCCCGGCCTGCTGCTTCCTCCAGAGCACAGCTTGTCCTCAGACAGTCGGAGCCTGTCGTTTAGGGCCTGTGCTTTCAATGGCCGTCCACTCCCAGGGGCTGTGGGCCTGTCCGGCTGGTCATTCACCACACTGCAGCTGGGGCACAGGCCCTGGTGGGGGGCGAGAGTGGTCCAGCAGGGCAAGGGGTGGGGATGCTCCGTAGGAAGCTGCCATCAGGGGGCAGGGGACCTCTGAGCAGAAACGTGCTGGGCGGGGTGAGGAGGCCGGGGGAGTGGCATGGCCCGAGACCCGCTGGCCCTGTGACCACTCCAGGTGAGAGGCCGTCGGGGGGCTCTGAAACCCCTTCTGAGGCTGTGGGGAACAGCATCAGGGCTGGGGGCGCAGGGAGGCCCAAGTACCGCCTGAGCAAGAGGGAGGCTCGGCCGGGCAGCCCTGAGGACGAGGGGTACAGGAAAGGAGCCAGGAAGCCCACCTGGCTGTGCTGGCTGTTCTGAGAGGGTCCCGGGAGGTGGGAGCAGAGAAGCCTCTGGCTGGCTGAGGGCTGAGGGAGCCAGAGCATGTGGCGCGAGCGAGCGGGCGGGTGCTGGTCAGGGGAGGAGGGAGCCGGGGGCAAGCCAGCCTCCGCGGGCACATACCTGAAGCCTGACAGGTATGTCAGGCGCGCGGTGCTGCTGCCTCAGCAGGTGCTCTGTCTTCCTCCGCAGCTCGTGTACCCGAGTGGCTTCCGGCTCACAGACAAGGAG
The DNA here is from genome assembly GCA_963575035.1 of Avahi laniger. Lineage (NCBI taxonomy): Eukaryota > Metazoa > Chordata > Mammalia > Primates > Indriidae > Avahi > Avahi laniger. Next base: position 17,665 of record CAUYSK010104993.1, read on the forward strand.
GTGGGTCCCAGCCCTCTTGGGTGTAGACGTCACCCAGGAGGGCTTAGCCCTCACCAGGTTTTGTATGTTTCAGAAAAGCAGTATCTGCTACCTGTCCTTTCCTGACTCCCACTCAGGTAAGTGACCCCCACTCTTCCCGGGGATGGACATTGGCTAAGCTGGGAGCCCCTGTGGCCATGCCAGGGGCATCATGGCCACTGTGCTGCAGAAGCTGCTGCGGGGGGGAGGGAACACCCATCCTGCCCCCTACTCGGTGGAGACCCAGCGCTCCATGCTGCAGCAGGGCAGCCGATTCCCCAGATTCGTGTGGAAAGAGGTGATTCTGGACAGAGGAGCCAGTAGAGGCTGGTCTCCCACAGCCACCACAGTGGCCACCAGGAGCGGGGGCCATCCTCCCGCCTCCATCCCTGCGACACAGGTATGCGTGGCCCTTTAGTGCCTGGTTTTCTGTCCTAGGCAGGTTGAGGCAGTCTCCCACAGAGAGTTTGCAAGTGTGTCTCTGTGTGCTGAGTTTACTGCAAGACCATTAGGGGGTGTGTAGGAGTCAGGGCAGGAGCCCACCGAGAGACACAGAGCCCTGGGGCTGGCCTTTCCCTCGGGCCATTTCTGCCAGCAGATGCCAGCCTTGCAGGGCCCTTGCCCCCGACCCCAACTCCAGTGCCTGCAAGGGGGCTCCCAGCCCTGACACACATGCCGGGGCTGCCCCTTCTCAGGCTGCCTTGGGGACACTCAGTTCAGCTTCCGCATGCGTCAGTGTGGAGGCCAGAGGAGCCCCTGGCACGCCGATGACAGACAGTACAACAGCGGGGCCCCCGTGGCACTGCAGGTGAGCACTGGCCGCCTCTCTGCCTGCCCCCACCCTGTTCTAGGGGCCCCACCAGGACGAGGCTGGAGCGAGAAGCCCCTTCAAAGGCCTGGGTCCGGGTGGCAGGGGAGGCACTGGCCAGGCCCACCTGCCTTGCAGGTCCAGGCACCGTCCTCGACAGGGGTGGGCCAGCTCTTCTGGCGACGCACAGGAGCCCCTGGAGCTTTTTGTTTGCACCGCGCATCCATGGCTGGGCGTCTGCGCAGTTGCACAGGGTGCAGCTTGATGAACGGGGCCCTGTGTGGGCTGGTTCCTTCTGTGTCAGCAGGGTGTTCCCTGCAGTGGGATGGTCCCCCCTCTGAGCCAAGGACCTAACCCAGGGACGCTTCCACCCTGGTGGACAGAGGGCAGGCCCCAAGGTGCAGGGACATCAGAGCTGCTGGTTCTCCAGGCTGCTCTCCTCAGCAGCCCCGGCCCTGCCCCTGGGCTAGCAGGGTGGTCTGGGCGGCAGGGCCTGGCTAGCTCTGTCCTCTGTGCTTCCAGAGAGAGCCTGCTCACTACTTTGGCTACGTGTACTTCAGGCAGGTGAAGGACAGCTCCGTGAAGAGGGGCTACTTCCAGAAGGTGAGCTGCTGGGCACACTGGGGGTGCCGCTGAGAGGTAGGCCGGGAGCCCTGCGCCTCTAGGAGTGCCTACCCTCCTGCTGGGCCGGGGTGGGGTGCCGCTGTGCCCAGCTCTCCTTGCAGCCCCTCTGGGGACTGGGCCCCTTCCCTGCCCAACATGGGGCCCAAGGCCCCTGTCTCGGCCCAGGACGTTCCTGCCCTCACTGCTGGCTGGAGCAGGCGCTCATCACACCTTCAGGGATAGGACAGCTTCATCCTTGAACTCAGGCACTGAAAGTCAAAGCTGCTTGGCCCCTGGGGCGATCATTCCAGAAATCTTGGCCACCGTGTATGTCACTCTGAAGTCCCCAAGGTCCAGCCCCAGCCCGCTGTCATCTAGGGGTTTCCCCTCCCTGTGGGGCAGATGTTAGGTTTTCTTCTAATAATTCCGGGGTCTGAGCTGGGCCGTTCCTGGGGCAGCTGTCTGTCCTGTGGGGTTGGTGGGATGTGAGCTTGGCTTCAGGGATCCCCAAGCCAGGCGCCCTCTGACCGGCCCTGTGGCCCTGCAGTCTGTGGTGCTGGTGTCCCGGCTGCCCTTTGTCCGGCTGTTCCAGGCCCTGCTAAGCCTGATGGCCCCCGAGTACTTTGACAAGTTGGCGCCCTGCCTGGAAGCAGGTGAGTGGCTGTCAGGTATGGCCCTGCTGGGCTTTGGCAGGCAGCTTCTCCTTGGGGAGTGCTCCTGACGCTGGCCACCTGTGTCCACAGTTTGCAATGAGATTGACCAGTGGCCATCCCCTGTGCCTGGGCAGACCTTGAACCTACCTATCATGGGAGTTGTTGTCCAGGTGAGGGCCAGTCAGCTGGGGAGCGGGAGCTGCAGGTGCACCGAGACAGCCCCTCCCTTGGCAGCTGCCCTTTCCTCCTCAGGTGCGCGTCCCATCCAGGGTGGACAAGCCTGAGTCCAGTCCTCCACAGCAGCGAGACCAGGAGGTGTGAGCTGAGGCGGGGGCCGAGGCTGAGTGGGGTGGGCTCCACCTGCCCCACTCCTGGGCCAGGTGGCACCTCACCTGCCTTGCTGGCCCACACTGCGGGGTAACCAGACTGTGTCTCAGTACAGGGCTGGGGGCTCCCCCTCCTGCCCGGTGCTTGGGGGGAGGCGTACAGGGCAGGTGCCACAGGGCTCTCCTTGGGCGGTTGAGAGGTGCTGCTTGGGGCCTGACCCCTCTCTCTCCCTCAGAACCTGCTGCCAGCCACTGTGGTCCTCACCAGCGTCCATGAGCTGGACCTGTTCAGGTGAGCCCTGTAGGGTGCATGTATGTGTGTATGTATGTGGTGTGTGCATGCGTGCACATGTGTGCGTGTATGTGGGATGGGGTGTGGGGGGTATATGCATGTGTGTGGGTATGTGCATATGTGTGGTGTGTGCATGTGTATATACATGTATGGTATGTGTATTTGTGGTGTGTGCACGTATATGTATAGTGTGTGGTATATTGTGTGTTGTATGTATGCATGTGTGTGGGTATGTGCCTAAGTGGGGTGTGTGTATGCGTGTGTGGTGTGTTTGCATGTGTGGGGTGTGTGCATGTATGTGTGTGGTATGTATGTGCATATACATGTATGGTGTATCTGCAGTGTGCATGTGTATGCATGTATGTGTATAGTGTGTGGTATATTGTGTGTGTTGTATGTGTGCGTGCATGTGTGTGTGCATGCGTGGCCATTTCAGGGTAGGGCTACCTGGAGGGACCACTGGTGAGGAGCCCGAGGGACAGATCTGCAGGGAGAATTGTGCAGACAAGGAAACCAAGCCCAAGTGTCTGCACTCAGAGGAAATGGGGACAGTGGGCAGGAAGGTTCTGGAAGGCAGGTGGCAGGGAGAGGGAGACATTCGAGCCTGGGGCTACCCTTCTCTGCCTCTCTGTGTGAGTCTGCCAGGGAGCCCGGGCTTTGAGACGGTCCTGGTCTGAGCTGGGCCCTGCAGGAACCAAGGGCTGAAGGCAAGGGGTCAGGGCCCAGGGTGACAGCAGGGGTCTGGGCGTGGTGTCCCATCAGGATCAGCGGCCCCCACCTGGGCTTCAGGGCCACTGCAGGACTGCTGGCCCCTCCCAGGCAGGGTCCAGGTTGAGTCCCCTGTTCCCAGGGCCAGGCCCAGCACAGATGGACTGTCATGGTGGCCATGGTGGCCTGACATATATGCATGTCTTCAAATGTCCTCGGCACCATCTTCTCCTGGGGCGGTGCCCCGTGTTCACCAGAGCCGGGTCCCAGCCCAGACTGTGCTGAGAGGGCTGAGCTGAGGGGAGTGGGCAGGGGAGCAGGGCCACATGCACATGCGCGAGCTCCCCTCTGCACCCCGCCTGACCTCCCCGACTGCCCCTGCCCGGCGACAGGTGCTTCCGGCCTGTGCTCACCCACGTGCAGATGTTGTGGGAGCTCATGCTCCTCGGGGAGCCCCTGGTGGTCTTGGCACCCTCGCCCGACGTGTCCTCAGAGATAGTGCTGGCTCTGACCAGGTACCGCCTTGCCTGAGCCCCAGGCGGGGGCACTGGGCCATCCTGCGTGCCCAGCCGCCCCTCACCTGTGCCCTGCCGCCCACGCCCGTAGCTGCCTGCAGCCCCTCAAGTTCTGCTGCGACTTCCGCCCCTACTTCACCATCCACGACAGCGAGTTCAAGGAGTTCACAACACGTGCGCAGGCCCCGTAAGTGCACGTCCTCCCTGCCTGCCCACGCCCGGCCCCGCCTCCCTGGGCCTGTCTCTGCCTGTTCTCTTCTCTCTCCGTCTAGACCAAATGTGGTCCTGGGAGTCACAAACCCTTTCTTTATCAAAACACTCCAGCACTGGCCCCACATCCTCCGGGTTGGGGAGCCCAGGATGTCAGGTGAGGGTCCTGGGCAGGTGCTGGTGGGGGTCTGGAGCCTCATGCCCTGTGGGATCTGGGAGGGCTGAGCCTGTGGGCGTGGCCAGAGCTGCAGGCCTGACCGGGCCACTGGTCTCGCAGGGGACCTTCCTAAGCAGGTCAAGCTGAAAAAGCCCTCAAGGTTGAAGACCCTCGACACCAAGCCAGGTCTGTGCTCCCCTCGTGCTGGAGTCCCCTGCGTCGTGGAGGGGGCCATCTTGCACTGACAGGTCTCCTGGGTGGGACAGTCAGGCCCGACTACCCCTCCTCTTCTTCCAGGGCTCAGGCAGCAGAGCGCAGTCCCCCGGGTGGGGGAACACTCCCTTCTCGTCTTCTGTGGGATTCTGTGTCTGGGGCCAGGGTGGGGCGAGGTGTGTGGGTGCAGGGGAGGGGCTGCAGGCAGATGCGACGCCCTCCCCTCACCCATCCGTGGGGCCATGGGATTGTGGAAGCTCAGCCCCCGAAGGGCAGGGTGCCAGCTCTGCCCTCCCGCCAGGCCTCTACACCTCGTACACGGCCCACCTCCACCGGGACAAGGCATTGCTCAAACGGCTACTCAAGGTGCAGGCTGGTGGGGACAGGGGCTGGGGACACAGGGTGCCTGGGTGCTGTGAAGGCTGCCTGGGGCTCAGCCCCCCACCTCCTGCAGGGTGTGCAGAGGAAGCGGCCTTCGGACGCACAGAGTGCTCTGCTGCGGCAGCACCTGCTGGAGCTCACGCAGAGCTTCATTATCCCCCTGGTGAGGCCCCGGCGGAGGGAGGGTGGGCAGGCAGGGGGCCGTGGCCCCAGGCTCACTGTGCTTCCCCCCAGGAGCACTACATGGCCAGCCTCATGCCCCTGCAGAAGAGCATCTCGCCCTGGAAGGTGGGGGTCCAGGTGGGGGCCCGGGAGGGTGGATTTGCATCCCCACCCCAGAGGAGGGAAGGTTGGGGACAGGTGCCCCGTGGAGCGGAGGGGCAGGAGGCTGCGGATGTGCGGGAGCTGTCACCAGGGCATGAGGCCGCCATGCACCCGACAGAGGGTCTGGAAGGATCCCCAGAGGGGCTCAGGGCCTCCACCCTAAGAAGGGCCGTCCTGGGATCTGTTCCAGGCAGGGTGGGGGCTGGGGTCTTCAGACGTGCGGGGTGTGTGTCTGGGAAGTGTCTGCAGGGCCCGTGAGACTGTGCCCGCAAGTGCCGGCTCACCTGGCCCGTCTCAGACCCCCCCGCAGATCCGCCCCTTCAGCCAGGACGACTTCCTGCGTAGCCTGGAGCACGCGGGGCCCCAGCTCACCTGCATCCTCAGAGGCGACTGGCAGGGTCTCTACAGGTGGGTGGGCCGTGGGTGCAAGCTGCCCGTGCCCACCCCAGCGCATGGGTCAGCCCTACAGCTGCTGCCTCTTGACACCCACAGGAGGTTTTTCAAGTCCCCTCATTTTGACGGCTGGTACCGGCAGCGGCACAGGGAGATGGCCCAGAAGCTGGAGGCGTTGCACCTCGAGGCCATCTGTGAGGCGGTGAGGGAGGCCCGGGTGGAGGACCCAGCACAGGCCCTGGGCGGGGGGTGGGTCAGGGACCAAGGACCCGCTATTGCCCCTGGTAGGACATTGAGAGCTGGATGAAGGACAAGTCTGAGGTGGAGGTCGTGGACCTGGTCCTGAAACTGCGGGAGAAGCTGGTGAGACGCCTCCCAGCCCTGCCTGGCCTGGCGAGCGGATGCGCCTGCCCCTGACCGCGGCTGCCCCTGCAGGTGCGAGCACAGGCCCACCAGTTCCCCGTCAAGGAGGCGACGCTGCAGCGGACGCAGCTATACATCGAGATGGTCATCCGCTCCCTGCCCAAGGACCTGCAGGCCGTCCTGTGCCCTCCCTAGGACAGGGCCAAGGTGCCCGGTCCCAGGGCCGAGGTCTGACCAGTCCTCCTACTCCCCGGCCAAGCATGAGCTCCCAGGCCTTGGCCCCTGCCCAGGCTCGGGGCTCCCCTCCCTGCACCACCATTGTCCCAGCAATAAACGTGACATTTGGAACCACAGCCTGGTCCCTGACTACTGGGGGGTTATGTGCTGGCAGAGCCTCCCCTCCTCCTGGGTCCCACCTGCCCTCCACAGGCCGCAGGCCAGGGGGCGGGGCGGGCTGTGAGCCCTCGCTGCTCTGGGCGCATCCACCTCCTGATGTCCATCCCCAAGCCCACACGTGGCGTTTGATGTGTCCTTTAGCCCCAGCGGGCTGCCCGGCCCAGGACAGAGGGAGGCAGCTGACAGGCCCCTCCTTGCACAGCCCATCTGCCCCTGTCTTGCCCACAATCATTGGTGTGAGGGGAGGGCTGCTCTGCAGTAGGGAGCTCTGCCCACTGCCCTGGCACCCTTCTGGGCCCCACCTGCCCGGGGCAGTGGTTTAGGGGGGTGGGTGGGCAGGGCAGTGTTGAGCCCAGCACCCCTGCTGGGAGAGCAGGCTCCGTCCAGCCCTTGGAGGGTCCACGGCATCTTCCCGGTTCCTGCTCCCACGGCATCTTCCCGGTTCCTGCTCCCGAAACACCCCACCTGGCACCAGCCTGGACACGGACAGGTGCTCTAGTGGTCCCCTTGTGTCCAAACACCCCACATGCAGCCTGACCCTGCCTCCCCAGCTGGAACCTCCATGGCTCTGTAGCCTCAAGGTGCAGCTGAGCTCCTTGGTGAGAGATGAGGGTCCTTAAGAGGGACCTCTGGCTCACATTGTCCGCCTTGTATGACACCTCCAAGCACTGGGCCTATCAAGGTAGGGGGCTGTCTCCACTCAGCACATGGTGACAGCACTGTCAGGGTCCGTGGGAGGGTGGACATTCAGGTGTGGACCCAGAACTGCAGCCAAGCCCCAGCTCAGCATCACCCCACTGTGTGCTGCGGGTAAGTATCCTGGCCACTCAGACCCTCAGACTCCTTATCTGAAAGAGCAGGCCCCATGTGGATGCCTGACAGGGTAGCTGCTGGGAGGGCCCGTCCATGGAGACTGAGTCTGTGCTCTGCAAGGCCTGGGCAAGGCGCGGTCCATCCCCCTGAGCCTGGGTCTTGGTGGAACGCGCACTCAGGGCTGGGGTAGGGCTTTCCTTTTCTGCTGAAGCCCCCATCCGGTCCGAGACACAGCCTTCATTCAGTGCGATTCCAGCAGGTGTCATGGGCTCGTGGGTTCTCACTGGGACTCCCTAGACCACATCCTCCAGTGAGCAGAGGTGAATTAGGTGATCGCTGACCACTTCCCACACTGGGCTTGGCTGAGTACCGGACACAAGCCAGGTGTCCATGTGCCAGGTGTCCATGTGCCTGGTACTATTCTCAGTACTTTGTACATGTGGCCTTGTCCACCCTGGCCATGGCCTAGGGCAGCCTGTCACTGTCCCCGTCACAGGCACAGGGTGATGGAGGGGGGCAGGTGGGCCCAGACAGTCTGGTGCAGGGTCCAGGACACAAACGCAGGCAGCCGGAGTGGAGGCAGATGGAAATGGTAAACCTGTTCTTCGAAAGGGCCAAGCCGGAGAGCCCGGGTGAGAATGGAACCCAAATGCAGCACCAGACGGCCTGCCCCTGACTGGCACTGAGGGGCCGGCTTCCCTGTGGCGGGGAGGGTCTCTAGGGGGTTCTGCAGAGATGCCACCATTTTGCGGTGTGGCCAGCTGAAACACTGGCCAACACAGCTGGGGCTGAGGGGACGGTGGAGGTCCTGCCACTCGCTACCCTCAGTCAGGATCCTTGGCTAAAACCTGCACAGATGGGGCCTCTCCACAGCGGCTCCTCCTTCAGGCCACTGGGGGCGGGGCTCGGGGGGAAGGGACACTGGCAGGGTGGGCGGCTCTGCCTGGGGCAGCATCTCGGGCTGAGGGGTAGAAGCAGGAGGGAGCCTCTCCCGGAGGGTCTGGCGGCCAGTGCAGAGGCAGAGTGGAGGCCACAGCCCAGGGTGAATGGGGACCTGCTGGCTCCGTCCTGTCCCCCAGATGGCCCCCTTGCCTACCCAGGGTCAGGTCAGCTCTGAGCAGTGGAGCCTCTGTCCCGTGTCCTGAGCAGGGTCATGGCCTTACCCCCTGACACCCAGGCCAGGGACAGGCAATGAAGGGGGAGGAAGGGCCGCAGGGTGAGGAGGGGGCTGCTGAGGGGCAGGGGCCACAGCCCTGAGAGGCTGGAGAGGGCTCGGAGCAGGCCTGGGACAGGGCCAGGGAGGGGCTTGGGTTGAGGACATCTGGGGACAGATAGCTCTTCTCTGTCCAGCTTCCTGCCTTCTATTTAAAGGTTCCCTTTTAGTCTGGAATAGTGGCCCTCCCACATTTTTTTGTTTATTAAATTGTCTTTTTGTGACACAATGCTTGTCTTTTCACTTCCTTTTTGGATAAGAGCTGGCAACCCTGTCCTACCCTGGTAATTGCGGGGTCCTCTGCATGGGGAGATTGTGGTTCAGGGCCTAAGGGGGAAGCCTGGGGCTGGAAGAGGCCCTGCTGCTTGGGGCTGAGGGAAGGCAGACTCAGGAAAGAACTAAGGAGTGACTCTGAGCAGTTCCTCAATGGCTGCATCTGGCTGGGGGAGTTCTTGAGGACTGGGGGCAGGTCTCCAGGGCAGGGGGCGGAGGAGCAGAGAAAGCAGACACATCTGCAAGGAGCGGGCAAGTTTGGGTGGAAGGTAGGTCCCCAGGGAGGGAATGTCCCTGTGTGTGGGTGAGGGCTAGGGTTTGGGGAATGGTCCCAAGTCCTCCCTCAGAACCGGGACATGGGGTTGGGAGGCCAGAAGTGGGGCCAGCTCAAGCCCAGGAAGTGGAACCCCAGGGATGGTGGGTCCTCAGAGGTTCTGCTGGGCGTCCAGGAGGTCCCAGACTTACTGGGGACCAGGAGTGTGTCCTGAGGGCATTGCCAGGTGCTCTCTTTCTCCAGGAGGTTGGGTGTGCTGAGACTTCTGGAAAAGGGTCAAGGGCCAGCACCCCCAAAAGTGGCAGAGGTGTGGCCAGCCTGTCCCTAGCCTGGCGGTGAGGCTCTCCTGCCCCACGCATCTCAGAGAGAACAAGGGGACCCCGGAGGACCCTCCTGCGGCCTTCGGGAGCGCTGCTCTACCGAGAGCTCCGAGCTCCCCTACCGCCTGGGGCGCTCCTGGGGTGGTGCCCAAGCCGAGGGTCATCTGTGGGCGCAGTCGCCCGGGACAGCGGCGGGGTGGGCACTGCGCTGCCTGGCGGAAACCCGGGTCTGAGCCGAGGCCGAGCCTACCTGCGACGCTGCGCGCCCAGGCGGCCGCCGGGCCACGAGAGGTTGGGGACGCGGGGAGCCCCGGCCCGGCCCGGCCCTCCCCTCCCGCGTCCTCCCCGCCCTCCGCTCCCCCTCTCCCCTGTCGGGGGCGGGGCTGGCAGCTCCCGCGCGCTCCGGCCCCTCCTCGGCCACACAAAGGCCTGTCTCCATGGCAGCAGCGCGGGCCGGAGCGCAGCGCCGAGCGTGGCCCGGCGCCATCGAGCCTCGGCGGCGGACGCGCAGGTACGGAGCTCGGGGACGGGGCCTGCGGGGGCGTCGCGCCGGTGGGGGCTTCGCCGTCGGCGCCGCTTCGCCCCGGCCGCCGCGCCCGGGCCTGGGGACCTTGGGATCTGCGGCGGCTGCCGCTCGGAGGGCTCCGCGGGCCTCGGCTGCGTCTGCCTGCGCGTCCGGCGGGGCCGGGCCAGGCCGCTGCCGCCCCACGCTCCTCCGGGCCCGGCGAGGCCTGCGGCGCGGGGGCCCGGGAGACGGCCCGTCCGGGCTGGGGCTCCGCGTCCTGCTGGAGTCGCGTGGGATCCCTCCCGGTTCCGGACCCACCCTCTCCGCCCAAGCCCCCCACCTCCTCAGCCCCCGAGATCCGCGCACCGAGGGGACATCGTCCCCGATGTGCAGGAGCTCAGCGCCCCCAGCCCCAGGCTGAGCCAGCACAGACGCTGGCCTGGCGGGGCTTTCCCCAGGGGCCCGGACGCTGTCAGGCCTTGGCAGTCCCCACGTCCCCTGGGACAGTGTTCCGGGTGGTGGAGACCAGCACCCAGGACCTGGTGAAACCCCATGCCCTGGGCCTGCTCCTCGGTAGGGTCTCCTCTGCAATGCCAGGTGTGATTCATTGGTGTGTTACCCTGAGACCCAGGAAGTCTTAGAATTGGGGGGTGAGGGGTGGGGAGGTGCTCAGCGCTTGGGCCTTGTCTCTCTCTCACCTGCTGGCGGGCACCTCCATGAGCCTCTTCCTGCAGGTGGCTGTGCTCTCCTGCTCCTCTGTGGTCAGGCTACTTGGTGGAATTTGGGGGTCCTGCCTCCCCTATCTGGGGGTCTCAGCTCCAGAGCCCTGGAGTTTCCTGCCACGTCACTTGACTCCTCTTTCCAGCTCCTTGGAAAAGGAAGAAAGGCCTGTGTCCACTGTGGCCTGTGGCAGAGATCAGGACGGGGGGTGAGGCTGGGCCCCAAAGCCAGTCCAACCTTCTGGGGCCTGGAGGGCTCTCTGGGCCCTTACCTGCCCAAAGAGCTCCTCCTTGAATGTCTAACTTCGGGTCCTGTGCCTTGAAGCACAGCAAGTTTGTGTGGCTTTAAACAGCCTCCTCAGGCGCCCTGCGCAGGGCCAGGAGAGCGCAGCTGCCGGGAGTGGGAGCTCTTGGCCTGACCCCTCCCCAGATGTTGCCCTGGCAGGGAGGGAGCAACTGGGGAGCTGGACTGTGGGGGGAGGAGCTCTCCCTCCCCTGCCCCAAGGTGAGGGTCCCTAGGAGGGTAAGATCAGCACAGAAATTCCCAAAGAAGAAGGAGCTGCTGGCGGCCCCCTGCCTCCGCCACCCCCATCAGAGGAGTTGTGGGAGGCCTGAGGTCTGGCCAGGGGTTCCTTGCCCCAGTAAAGGAGGGAAGTTACTGAGAAAAACAAGGGTTTGGAATGCGAGTCTCCCCTCCCCCACGGGCCGCCTGCCAAGAAGGAATTATTTTGGATTATCCAGCCATGTCCAGCCACCCTGAAGGGGGAGAGGGATCCACTTCCGGGCCGGGCCTTGAGTTGAGAGCCTCAGGAGGGAGAGACAGGCAAGTCTGGGCAGCTCTACCACCTCCTGCAGCGGCTGCTCAGACCGGTTGGGGGCAGGGCAGGGTGGGAGGGGATGCGTCACCTTTGGGTTGGCCCCAGCGGGCCCTGCCCAGCCTGGAGTGGGCCCAGGTCCCTCCGGAGGGACAGGAAGAGCTCTGGACCCAGCCAGGGGACCCCCTTCACCCCTAGAAGCCCCATAGCACAGCCTCAAGGCCTCTGAGGCCACCCTCCAGACCCAAGTTCAGGGATACACCTTGGGCAAGTCACTTACCCCCCCCACCTGCCAAGTGAGGAGAGCTGAGGGGGGGAGGGGGAGCATGGGTCAGGCCGACTGGGAGGTATCTCTAAGGCTGAGCCCCCCTGACTCACTGACCAGCAGCTGACTGATAGACATGCCCCGACCTGGATGTGGCACCTGTCAGCCGTCTCACAGGTGGGGAGACTGAGGCCAGAGATGCTGTCAGGTCAGTCCCCGAGGCCAGGCCCGCACGTGCCTGAGGCCTTGTGTCCAGTGGCCTGCATGGGGACCATGTTGGGGAGGCCGAGCTGGCAGCTGGGCCCAAGTGCAGGAAGCCCAGGGGCTTGGCCCCAGCCCAGGCCAGTGGAGCAGAAGGGATTGGATTGGAAGGCACTGGGGTGGGCTGGCAGCCTGAGGAGGGGTCCATATGGCACATGCCCTGTCCCCTGCCTCATTCCCGAGTCCGGCGACCAGAGTCGACGATCCCCCTGGGGTGCTGGGTGTAGGCAGGGGGTGCACTGGCCAGGAGCGGCTGGGCTTCCGTCACCCCCCATGCTGTCCCTTCTCTCAGTGAGGCAGGCTGCGCTGCGGTGCCAGGCGCGGTCTCCCCAGGAGCAGAAGTGCAGTCCCTCTGGCGCAGCCGGACCTCCGACTTGGCCTCGAGGGTGTGGGGAGGAGTTCTCTTACCTATGGAGGACTCCTGTACCCAGAGCCTGCCCGGGACATGGGTGTGGGACAAGGTGGTGAGCTGACCAGGACTCGAGCCCAGCCCTGGCCTGTGAGAGGCCAGCCTTGACCACTCTTCTGCAAGGTGGTCAGGTTCACTAGGGGCTGGCTGGACAGAGCCTCTCCCCTGGGGGTGGTGGCTGTTTGCGTTTGGAGTGGGCTGTGGGTGGGGTGGGGCTCATTACAGGCTGGGAAGGGTGGGTCAGTGGCTGTAATTGGCTGGGGGATGTGTGGGGGCTTGGGAGTGGCTGTCTCTGGCTGCCTTCCTGATTCCGGACTGCACATGGTTCTTCTCCTTTCTTCCCTTCCGTAGTTTCACATCCCCTGGTACAGGCTCCTCTGAGGACCCCATCCCCTTTCTGCTGACCAGGGAAGGACGTTGCCCAGCCACAGCCACCCTAACCCCAAGCCTGGCCTGGGCATGGCGGCCCTCTCGGCCTTGCTGCCTTCTTGAAGGGACTGGCTGGGCCCCTGCCGTCCTGTCCCAGGACGACACCCACCCTAATGGGTCTTCCTTACTCTGCGGAATTCGTGAGCCTGTGACAGCGATTGATTGGACCCAGGCCCCAGATGGAGCCAGAGGGGCCGGGGACGGCAGAGCAAGCTGTTGGTGGGGTTACCCTCAGTTCTGCCCCCACTCCCATGGCCATGTCTGTGTCGTGGGGAGGAGCCTAGGGCTGGTCAGGGCCTGGAGTTGGGGTTCTGTTTCCCATCTCTCTGGCCCCACCTCTGTGGCTCACGGACACCCCCCGCCACCCCCTAGACTGACTGAGGTCACACCTGAGCTGTTTGGTGTCCCGGTTTGGTTTACCAGGTAAGGGAGGGGCTCGCCCTGGGCCAGGAGCAGGGGCGCCTGGGGACAGGGCAAGACTCAGTTCACACACTCTGTCTTCCTCAGACCCCTGAGGTCTCACGGCCTCTGAAACCCGGCAGTTCCCCATTCTGGTGCCAGCTGAGTCCAGGCACAGGGGCCTGCGGCTGGGAGAGGGAGGCTGCGTGGGTGCAGCCTCAGTTCTTCCAACAGTCCAGCGGCCGGTCCTGGGGCACTCGTGTCAGGGTGCAGGGATCAGGCGCTGGGGTAGGGCTTCCACCCCTCTGGCACAGCTGGCCACAGTCCCCATGTGGGGCTCTGGGTGGAGAAACACGGGGTCCAACTCAGATGTCTGTGCTGCCCCAGCTGGGCCCCTCCTCAGCAAAACCAAGAAAGAGGAAAGGCTTGATGTCAGTCTTTAGGGAGGCCACCTGTGTCAACACAGCCCCCTGGGGGGCCAGGCAGGGTGTCTGCTCCTGTGGCTGGAACAGTTCCTGCCTGCTGGCCCTGTGCAGGGCTGGGGCTCTTCCCAGGTGGCCACCTGCTGGGGCCAGACCAGGCACCTGTGGGCTGGTGACTCGGGGTCCTCCCAGATGCTGGGGGAGGGGCTGGAGGCCAGTGGTGGCTCCTTTCCAGGCAGCTTTGAGAGCTCAGAGAAGGTGCCCACTGCCCTGCCTGGCCCTCAGCTGGGTGCTCAAGGCTGAGGCAGTTCCCAGGGGCCTGTCCCTCGGGCAGCACAGGTGGCCCTGGTGAGAGGGCACTCCATGGCTGGCACTGTGCCCACCTGGGACTGAGCTCCATCCTCACCTAGGTCCTCACTTTGAGGACGCGCTGGAGGTCTGAGGGTAGCCCAGACGCAGGAGCGTGTTCCGTCCTGGGAGTCAAGGGGCCTGAGTACACACATGATTCAGAGGCCCCAGCGTGGCAGGATGGTGGGGAAGCTGGGGTGACCTGAGCCTCGCAGGGGCTCTCCTAGCCACAGAGAGGGGACTGTGGACACATGGGAGGTGGGAGCTCTGTGGGTCTGCACCACCCCCAGGTGTGTTCAGAGCTGCGCCAGTGCTCTCTGGGGAAGATGGTGGCTCTGCCCCCAGGGCAGGGGGAGGAGGAAGCCCAGCTGGGCCCCCTACCCATCCTCACCCGCTTGACACCAGGGCCACCCCTCTCCCACCCAGGGAGTGGGAGAAGCTATTTTGAGTTGAGCTGAGCTGGGCAAACTGCCGGGAGAGAGGCAGGTGGTGGGAGGGAGGGGCCCCAGCAGGACCTACCCTCCTCCTAGCTCAGAGCTGCTCCCCAAGGTTGGCCAGAGATGTTGAGGGCTTGGCATCCCCAGCCACTCTTGGCATCGGGCCTGATTTGGAGACCACCCTGAGGGACCTCAGGACCCAGAAAAGGACTTCAGGGTTGGGATGGGAAGACAGGGAGACCCAGGCAGACCTGCGCCACCTCCAGGCCCAGCATGCTCCCTGGAGGTCTCCCCAGTTCAGCATCTAGACCTGGAGGCTCCAGTGGCCCCTGGCCAGACCCTGATGTGTCCTTGCTGGCAGCTCCTCCGCGAACTGGGCCAGGCCTCCGGGAGGGAGCTGGTGCAGCGTCGCAGGGAGGCTGCCGGGCGCCCCCCCTGCAACCCCACCACATGCGGGCATCACCTCCCACGCATTGCCCTGCCTGCCCTGAGCATTTCCTCATTGGGGAATCCGAGTCCCTCTGCCCAGTGCCTCCCTCAACCTGTACTCCAGGCTTGCCCAGGCCCCCCAGAGCTCAGCCCGTCCCTCCTGCCACGCTGTCATGCACACGGGCATCCTGGGCTGACCCAAGTCCTGGAGTCTGGGGTCTCTCCCTCAGGCTCTTTGTCTTGGGGACAGACTCTGGGTCTGGGGCGAGACCCCTGTTGGCAGGACTCGCCCATCAGCACCGTGACAAGTGTGCCTATACACGTGTGGTCACGTGTGTGAGTGGTATCTGGCACACAGGCTTGGCGCAATGCCCCGAGCTAATTGTGGGGTTCAGCTGTGATGGGGGGAGGCGGGGCTGGGGTGACCGCCGAGGCGCTGACAGGCTGACACAAGCTGACAACAAGATTACAGGCCTTTCTCACTCCTCGCTCGCTGGGGCCCTCGCCATCCGCCCCCGTGCCCACCCCCAGGGGTGGAAAAGGGGCTCTGGGAGTTGGTCCTGGGCCAGCTGCAGCCACCATGATCCCCTGGCTGCCCTTGCCAGCAGCTGCCAGGACCTGGTCTTCGACCTGCCAGCTGCAGGGGGTGAGGTGGAGAAGGGGGAGATGTGTGTGGGCAGTTCAGGGTGGGCTGCAGGCAGGGAGGCAGACATCGGCACCGGGGCCTTGTTGCTGGAAAGGCTTAGGGTTGGAGTCTGACCCCAAATCCCACCTCCCATAGCCCCTCAGTGACCAGACAGCTGTCTGAGCGCCCTCCTCGTCCTGATGAGCTGGTGGCCCCTGGCAGTGGCGACAGGCCTCATTTTTTTGTGCCCTGAATGCCTGGCAGTGCCCGCTGCCCCCTCAGCCTCCCTGTCGAGTGGGGGCTCCTGACCTGAGGGACTGCCATGTAGGGAGGGGCAGGGACAAGGACAGAGTGGGGTGGCCAGGCAGGGGGCCGCAGCCATGTCCAGGGAGGATGAGTGGTGGCTGGGGCCCAGACAGCGGCTGTTGGGAGGAGAGAGGTGGTTCTGCAGGCGTGTGGGGAGGGTGCTCCGGAGCCGACTGGATTCCACTTTCTGTCTAAGGGCCTGAGAAGCCCTGTGCCCTGGATGTGTCAGGTGGGCTGTGGCCCAAGGGAAGGCTGAGGAGGGCCATGAAATTGGGAGAGGCAGTGATGGTAGGGCAGCTCGATGGCTGGCATCATGGGGGCCCCAGTCGCAGGGCACCCACATGTGTGGAGCTGCAGTGGGCACAGCGGGAGGGGCTGGGGCAGACACCCTTCGCTTTGCCAGGTGAGCTCACGGGGCGCCTGAGGGCCAGGGCTAGACGCAGAGGCCCTGGGTGCCAGGCGGCCTCAGGCCTCAGACTCAGGGGCTGGGAGGTGGCTGTGTGCAGCTGGGGAAAGGTCACCCCAGGGAGGCAAATGGGGGCTATGGCTGACCCAGGCCAGGGCAGGGTGAGGAGCACCCTAGGGCATGCTGCAGAAAAGCCCTGGGGCTTCTTGGGGCACACCCAGGATGCTTGACTGGTGACCTCATCACTGCCAACAGCCAGGGGTGACTTTTCATGCTGGGACCCAGAGTCCAGACTGCAGGAGAGAGGGACCCAAAGGGAGGAGCCAGCCTCAGGAGCCCGCGCTAGAGGCTGGTGACAGCTTCTACCTGGGAGGTGTCCTTGGCCCGGATTCCTGGGGGAGTTCTCCGGCTGACGCAAGGCTGGGGCTAGGAAGTCAGACTGTTCCTGGAGCCCCGCCCTGCCCCACCTCTGCTCCCAAGTCAGGTTGTGCGGAAAGAGCTCAGCCTCTGCCGGGATGAGTCTGGCCTCCACCCTGGGTCTGGGGTCATGCGAGATTGGTACCTAGGTTGACGAGAGGAGTCCTGGGACCACCCGAGGCAGGGGCGAAGCGCTCACGTTGCCCTTTACTTGGCCGGGAGGACTCAGGTAGGTAATGGTCGGCCGAGCACTCCGCCCTGCCTGACGCCAGGTGAGCGCTTCCAGGGGAAGTCTCCCTAGGCCCACGTGACCGTCGCCACCGCCGTCATTGTTACTCCGAGTCAGGCTCCCACCCACCCGGCGCGTCCTGGGGTCCCCGGGCCTGGCGAAGCTGGTCCGGAGAGCCGGAGCCCACGTGCTCCCGGCCAAGTGCGCGCGGGGCGCAGGGGCCGACAGGTGGGGCGGGGCGCCGGAGTCACTGGGAGGGCGCGGGCGGATGACCGCCGAGCTCAGGCGCGCGAGTGGCAGCGGGCAGCGCCCCCGGCCCAGCCCGGGTGCTCCCAGGAGGAGCCGCCGCCGCGTCCTCGCCCCCCGCCCCGCTTCGTCCTCCCTCGCGGTTCCCAGGTAACCGTCCTGCGCTCCCCGGGGAGCCTGGCGGCGGCGGCGCCTGGGGAGGGGACTCTGCCTGGGAGGAAGGGGGCCTGGGCCGTCCTCACCGGAGGGGGCGCCCGGCCTGGCGCAGGTCGGTAACAGGCTCAGAGTCCCACCCAGCAGATGCCCCTCCCCGGCCCGCAAGCTCTAGGGGCTGAACTCTGACCCGAGTCACCGGGCGGGTGGGGGCGGGGCTGGGGATGGGAGGCCCCTCGCTTGCGCCCGGGGCCGCGCTGGAGTCCTCCGAGGGGCGCGCCCGGGTGGGGGCTTCGGGCAGGCGGAGGCCTCTCGCGCTTGTTGTGAAAACAGCGGAGGCTGGAGGCTGGGATTCGCGAGGCGCTGCCTATTTGCTTCTTCCGAGGCGTTCCAGGCGCGGCTAATTACAGATTTGCACGCTGGTCGCGAGCCGAGGCCCCGCCCCCGGCGGCCGGTCGCGGGTCTCCCGCTTCTCCGCAGCCCCCACCCGGGCGGGGCAAGCCACTCTCAGAAGCCCCTTGACCTGCCCTAGGGGTCGCAGCCCCCACTTTGCCAGAGGCGGCCTCTCCCCACCTTGGGGGTCCCTAGTGCAGGGCCTGTCTTCCTTCCAGGCCTTTTTTTTTTTTTTTGAGACAAGAGTCTCACTCTGTTGCCCGGGCTGGAGTGCCCTGGCTTCAGCCTAGCTCACAGCAATCTCGCGGGGTCCTCCTGCCTCAGCCTCGAGAGTGGCTGGGACAACAGGCATTCACCACCACAACGTCTAATTTTTTCTATTTTTTAGTTGAGACGGGTCTCCTTCTTGCTCAGGCTGGTCTCCAACTCGCGAGCTTAAACAATCCTCCCACCTCGGCCTCTCAGGGTGCTAGGATTATAGGCGTGAGCCAATGCGCCCAGCCCTCCCAGGCTTTTGACCCCTAGATGGAGCCTGCACAGTGCTAGGACCCTCCCCTCACAGAGGCAGGGGTGGAGGGCTGTACCTACCTGTCCCCACCCTCGCCTGTCCCCACCTGGGCCTCAGCCTGGGATTGAACTGTCCTTTCTTCTGTGTCCACCAGTGCCTGGGTGTCCTTCTTGGTCCCTGTCCCTGCCTGAGTGCCTCTGCTCCCCAGTCCCAGCCTTGCCTGGTGCCCCCCAGCCCACAGCCTGTTGGCCTGGCCTAGCGCAGCCCCAAGACTGAGACCTTCCTGCCCCTGGGCCTGACTGCTTTGCGCTGATTTGATTTTAGCATTCAGAAATTGCTCAATCTGTGCTTGCTTGAAAATACTGAAAAGAACCCCCAACTTTGCCCCACACCCCAGAAACCCCGCCAGTGGGGCTGAGACCTGGGGAGGATGAGGGGTGCTCAGAGCAGGGTCGACAGCTCCCAGCCTTTGGCCTAGTCCTTCCCCTGTAGACGCCTATTCACCTTTTCCTGGAGGGGTGGGGGTGGGCAGAACCCGCCTGTTCTAGGGGCCTGGCGGCTGCTGGTTAAAAAAGGAAGCTGAGGAGGGAACTTGGAGGTTAACCAGCCGGAAAGGGGTCCATGCTGCTTCTGCTCAGTCTGAGGCGAGGGGAAGGCCCAGAGCCCCTGGCCTGCCACTGCCCCTCGGAGTTCTGGTTGGGGGAGGAGACGCTTCTGCTGTGTTGGAAGCCTGGGGACTGGCCGCGGGGCCCCTGCTCAGTGCACCCTCCCTTCCTGGTTCCCTGGGCTCTGACCCACTGGTGCCCACCTGGCCAGAGCCAGTTTAGGCCTTGCTCACAGAGGGCCGGTCAATGAAGACCACAGGCATTAGAGGGCGAATGACAGTCCCTCCGGTGTAGGGTCCGGGAGGGCGTCTCAGGGTTCTAAAGAATAGTAGGAGTTTTGCAAGGAACAGTAAAGCAGACACTCATGCAAACCTCGAGGCAGCCCTCTCAGGTGGGACTGGTATTACTGCCAGGCTACACATGGGGAAACCGAGACACAGAGTAGCTTTATAAATAGCCCGCATCACCCATCTAGAAAGGAACAGAGTGAGGGTTTGAACCCAATAGTCCTGCTTCAGAGTTGGACCTTGAGGCCACTGCCTGCTTGCAGCTCTGGGTTGGTGACCACTGCCACCAGGGGAGGGGCTTGACCATGGCCTGAGGGGCCTGTGGGCTAGAAGAGGGACCTTTATCTGGAGTAGCTGAGAGGGACCCTCCTTTGTGCAGGGAGAGGGTGTCCCTGGCTAGAGGCTGGCCTCCCTTGGCCTTGCCCACAACAGACCGTCCCCCCAGCCTGGGTCAGGGAAGGGTGCCGGCTTGGGGTGTGCCACGGGGAGAAGTGTAGGGGCTGGAGGAGGCTGAAGGAGCAGGCGCAGAGCACACAGAGGCTGAGAGCTGACCCTTTGGGGTGGCAAAGGGAGCACTGTGAGCACTGTGCCACCCCCAGCGCAGCCTCCTCCCTCACCACTGCCCCCATGAGTGCGGGCGGGTCCAGCTCTCAGGATGCAGCCTCCCTGCGGCCTGTGGTTTGGCTGCTGAGTTTTCTGAGGAGCACCCTTTTGCTCCTCCCACAAGGCTGTACTGAATTTCCCCCTCCCAGCCCCTTGGCCAGGTCAACCCCTCCCTGCTCAGCATGGAAGCGCGGGGTCCCCATGTGCCGGTGTAGTGCATGCCACCCCTCCTGCCTTACTCCTGCAGGTCTCCCTTGGACGCAGCCCTGGGTCCAAGCCTGTCCTGCTGGGGGCGGGTGGGGAGCATGCAAGGGAGCATGCTGCACAGGGCACGCGGAGGGGCCTGGTGGGCCTGGTGGGACCTCTGGCCCCTGACCCAGCCAGGCTGGGGGTGGCCTTGCAGTGGCCCTGCAGCCGGAGCAGGGTTCCGTGGCTGAGCCTTGGTTGGGGTGGTCACAGCCGGCCTGGAAAGCTGAGTCCTGAGGCCACGTGGAGCCAGAGCAGTGGGCTGGGAGGAGCCATAAGTACTGTTAGGTGCACTTCTTTGTGTTTAGACAAGTAAGACATATTTTTTTTTAAAGTTACTGTGCTATCGCGGGCCCCTCCTTGCTGCCCCAAAAGTTCGCCGTTTTTGATTTAGATCGAGGGCTTCAGGCCATCAGCAGTTAACCCATGTGGTGACGGTGCGGTGTCAACACAGGCCACCACCTGCATCTGCCACCTGGTTTCCAGCATCCTCAGTGGGTGCTGCGTGGTTACCAAAGTTTCACTGCAACAAACCACACGCCTGGAAGTGCCTTGGTCTGTGCCTGCCTGTGGACGTAGGGTCCATCCAGAATGGGCGGGTGCAGTAGCAAGCACCACACGCTACAATGTAACATTCTCCCGGGCTGTTCCTGAATGAATTCATTTAGTCCTTAAAACCCCTGGGGGTAGCTCATTGCTACTGTTACTGTCTCCCTTCCACAGATGGGGAAATGAGGTACAGAGAAGTTAAGTAACTTGCCCAAGGTCACAAAGCTAGTAAATAGCATTTCAGGGTCATGGGTGTGCCTATTTTCAGAAAACAATTTTTATTTTATTCGGAGTAATATATGTAACTAGTCTAAAAAGGCAGACAGTACCAATAAACTGAGCAGAGGGCAGAGGGGCGTGCCAGGCTTGTGTTCTGGGAAGACCGTGTGAGCTGTTTGCTCTGGGCTAGGGCCCTGGAGGTGTCTGGGGGAGGGGCTCTGCCGGGAGGCCAGGTGGGGTCCTGTAGGCTCTTTCTCCCCCCTCCCCTCCTCCCACACCAAGGAGGCACAGAGGGGACGGGGAGGCAGGCCAGACTCCAGGTGTGACCCCTGTCTCTCCTTTGCCTCCTAGAGAATCTTGATGCCGGCCTGGAGCAGAAACTGAACTGGACCACTGGAGCTGCGGTGAGGGGGCTGTGCCCACCTGAGGAAGGCCGTGGGTGGCTGGGCCGTGTAGACAGTGAGGCTGGAGGTGTCTTGAACCACTCTGAGCAGTGTCCTTGAGGCCCTGTCCAGGCAGGGTGCAGCCACATACATCCCTCTGCAGCCCTTCCCATGGCCTGTCCCCAGTGGACACAGAGGTGGTCTGGTGGAGGGGTCCAGAGCTCATCCCAACCCCAGGCAGGCGAGCGTGACCCTGGGAGGGGTGGGAGCCTCCTTGTCCATGGGGTGCTGTGGGGCCCCCAGCTCTCTGAGCGCAGGCTTTTGTTCAGGTGGAGCCTAGGTCAGCGTGTGGGCACTGGGGTGCTGGGAATTTGGGGGGTGGTGTCCAGCAGGCCACAGTGGTGTGGCTTCTTGAAAGTGTGCCTCTGAACTTCAGCCAGGAAGAAGGCTGCCCGGTGCCCCCGAGGAAATCCCCACAGCCCTGAGTAAGTGGGGGTCCCAGGACAGCTTCAAAACAGGAAGCTCCTGCTGCCCGCCTACCCTCCTGTTCCAGGAACACCGGCAGCAGGAAGCTTAGCTGGCTGTGCCTGGCGCCTCCTGCATGGCTGGCCTGAGCTTTGCCGTGGTCACGGGTCATCCTTTGCTCGTGGGCCTGGCCAGGCAGGTCACCTGAGGCCGTTCTGTGTAAGCAGCAGGGAGCTGCCCCCTGTGGAGCGAGTCTCACCCCTCTTGCCTGCCACTCTGGAAGGCCTGGGCTCTCTCGGCAAGGCCCTGGAGCCCTGTGGTATCTGGGCCAGTGTGGTTTTCCTTGCTGGCACACGTGGTATTTATTGAGCACTTAGGGTGTACCAGCCCTGGGGGCACCTGGGCCAGGACAGAGATGGGCTTCTGCACAGGGGGCTCAGCCTGGTTGCTGTGTACCAGGAAAGGTTGACCAGAGGGGTGGAGAGAGTGCTCTGTGCAATGCCCTGTGGATCAGGAGGGAGAGGCCCACACACGGGAGGGTGCAGGCCGGAGCCAGTGCAGTGGACGGTGGGGCCCAGAGCCAGAGCTTTTCCTGAAAGATGGTGCCCAGGGTTTCCCTGACGGATCCAGGCCTTGAGCTCTGGTGTGGGCAGGCCAGCTGCCCTGTGGGACAGGACACGGGCAGGGAGAGGGTACGTGGCTCCACCCCACTCTGGCTGGGCCCCGCCCCCGCCCCCGCCCCTGCTCCGCCCGGTACATTCCATTCATTCCCCACTCGCAGTTGGGCGGAACGGGAGCAGAGCTGGGTGAGCCTGGGCCTGGGCGTGGGCTCAGGCCCTGCTGGGTGGATTTAGGGGTGGGGGCAGCCCAGGCCCAGGCCTTCTCATCCGGGGGAGGGCCTGCCAGGGTGACTGTAGCGGGTGTGGGGAGTGATCTGGCCCCTCCTAGGGCACTGGGCTCTGAGCAGAGTCTTGGAGTCACTGGCGTCCCAGCCCTCGACCCTCCACTCTCCTCTGGACCAGCAGCTGAGCCAGAGAGAAGGACCCTGGGTTGGGCAGGAGCCCCCTCCCCCAGGATCTGCCCCAGGGTCCTGAGGGGCTCATGAAATCTTCCTGCCTCTGACTAAGGCCACCGTCTTCTCACCAGTCTGATCACCCCCATCCCAGTGAGGCCTGGAGTCGCGCTGGCTCCTCCTTCCCTCCTGGCCCTGCCTTGGGCTACCTTCACCTCTGCCCTGGCACTGGCGGCCTCTGCTCCACCAAGCTGCCAGGGCCCTCCCGGGCCCCTGTCTCCCACCTTCTTGGTGGTGACCTCTCCCTGTGGCTGCTGGCCAGTGGACACGAGGGGTCCCCAGGGTCTGGACAGGAACTGGGCTCTGTCACCCGCGTGCTGGGTGGGGGTTCTGTGCAGAGACAGGAGCTGCCTGGTTGAGGGCACCTTCCCCATGGGGAGCCGGAGGCCAGCCAAGCCCTGTGTTTCACACGGTGACCCTGGGTGGGAGGGTTTTGTCTGCTGGGTGCTCTAACTAAGCTTCCTCCAGAGATCTGAGGAAGCTTGTGAATAGTTGGAACAGAGGGATGCAGGATGGGAATGGAGAACGGCCACAGCCTGGCCGGGGGCGTCCTAGGGGCCTAAGCAAAGAAGGAAACGGGTTTGCCGGGAGGGTCCCAGGGTCCATGAGAAAAAGCCACCCCGTTCCGATAAACATGGCCTCACCCAAACCCGGGGCCCAGAGACACGTCTCCCTTGACTCCAGAGCAGGACAAACAGCTTCCCCCATTTCCAGGATGCGGAAGCGCAGTGGTCAGGCTGTGCTGCCCCCACTGCAGGTCAGAATCCCAGCCACCGACCCGGCGGCGTGGCCCTGGGCAGGTGACTTCCCTTCCCTGTTCTGCAGTCTCTTCTCCCGAGAAACAGGCCGATGGCAGCAGCTCCACAGGCTGTTGCAGGCTCAAAGGAGAAAGTCCATCGAAAGCACCCGGGTCAGAGCCTGGCCCGAGGCCCGTCCCGGGGAGGTGTCGGCTGTCGCCGGGTGCACACAGAGGGTTACTGGCTTCTAATGTTTTCACCTTGTGGCCTGTTCTTTCTGTACTGAAAATTATTAAACAGGCAGTGGGAAGGATTGCTTTTCCAGGGGATGAGAGCAGAGCAGGGAGGTGAGGCTCAAGGTGTCCTCAGAGGCTGCAGCTCCTCTGGGGCACAGCGTTGGGCCGTTTAGGGAGTTGGCAGCTGGGAGCTGGCGGTGGCCACCCCCACCCGGCACGTGCCGTGGCAGGGCTCCCCACTCACAGGTACGCTCAGCTAAGGTTACGGCAGATCCGAGAGAGGGCAGCTGTGGGGGAGACCAGTGCAGGGGACTCTGACTAGGACAGAACAGGGTCCCCAGAGGGAGAGAGGCATGGGCCACCTGGAGGTGAGGGGGGGCTGGAGGCAGAGCGGCCCTGCCTGCCGCTTGCTCCTGAGTCTTTGTGATGCTGCTGCCCCGTGGTCGGGGAGGGGTTCTGGTTCTGGTCCACTTTGGGAGCCTCAGATCTTCCTGCGGTTGGAGATGCTCAGCCCGGCCTCACCCCTCCCAGCAGGTCTGCCCTCATCCACACGGACACAGGCACAGGCCCCCGAGCAGCTCGCGTCCACGCAGGCCGCTCCCTCTCTGAGGCCTGGCGGGTCCAGAGCTGCTCACGGCTCCTGGAGCCTCGTCTCAGGGTCTCGCCCCCCCGGCCCCACACCTCAGGCTCTGCTGGGAGGGCATGGGCAGGTGAGGAGGGTGGGTGGACGCTGCTGGCTCCTGCTGGTTCACATGGGGGAGGGGGCCTGGTGGAGGCCAGGGAGGCTAGGGGTGAGGCCGCCAGGGAGAGCCCTGGTGGCAGGTGGGGAAGTGGGGCCAGGCTGGTCAGAGCGGCTATGGTGGCAGCAGGTGTCAGTAGTATGTGCACTTGCTGAGCTGCGCTTCTCCTCGCTCCCAGCTGCGTCTCTGTTTCTCTGCGTTCCATGCATGGTCAGCCTGGGCCTGTGCGCTGGGGCCAGCGCCTCCCTAACCACCTCGAGCTCTTGGGGTCACATGGTTGGGGGCACATGTGTAAGCACCCGGGAGACTTCCTGGAGGTGCGGGGGCTTTGGGAATCTGGAGATGGAGGCCAGGACACTGTCTCCCTGGGTGGTCCTGTGCTGGGGAGGGGCCATGGGTTGGCCCTGGTCATAGGTTAGACTACAGGGTGAACTTGAGAAGGGCTGGGAAATGGTTTCCTTCACGATCTCCAGAGAGGAGAGGGCATGAGAAGGCCGGAAGGGACTGGGCGCTGGGTTCCCCAGTTCATGGGGGGCCTACCACGCTCTCCAGCCCATGTTCTGGTCATTCGGGACAGGGGCTGGGCGGGGGCTGCTGGAGAGGGCCTCGACCGAGGGTCCCCTGGTCCCGGTGCCCCTGACCCTTCTCTCTTCCCACAGGGTGCGGGGGCAATGGCATTGCTGCTCTGGGCCCTAACCCTCCTGGGCCTGGGGCGCGTGGGCATGGGCCTGCGGCCCCGCAAGCTGGAGTTCTTCCGCAGTGAGACGGAGCTGAACCACCTGGTTGTGGATGAGGCCTCGGGGGTGGTGTACCTGGGGGCGGTGAACACGCTCTACCAGCTGGACGCCGACCTGCAGCTGGAGCAGCAGGCAGCTACGGGCCCTGCCCTGGACAACAAGAAGTGCACGCCGCCCATCGAGGCCAGCCAGTGCCACGAGGCCACGCTGACCAACAACGTCAACCAGCTGCTGCTGCTCGACCTGCCCAAGAGGCGCCTGGTCGAGTGCGGCAGCCTCTTCAAGGGCATCTGCGCCCTGCGCTCCCTGAGCAACATCTCCACACGCCTCTTCTACGAGGACAGCAGCGGCGAGAAGTCTTTCGTGGCCAGCAACGATGAGAGCGTGGCCACAGTGGGGCTGGTGAGCTCCACGGGTCCTGGCGGCGAGCGCGTGCTGTTCGTGGGCAAAGGCAACGGGCCACACGACAACGGCATCATCGTGAGCACCCGCCTGCTGGACCGGGCCGACGGCAGGGAGGCCTTTGAGGCCTACACAGACCACGCCACCTACAAGGCCGGCTACCTGTCCACCAACACGCAGCAGTTCGTGGCTGCCTTCGAGGACGGCCCGTACGTCTTCTTCATCTTCAACCAGCAGGACAAACACCCGGCCCGGAACCGCACGCTGCTGGCCCGCATGTGCAAGCAGGACCCCTACTACTACTCCTACCTGGAGATGGACCTGCAGTGCCAGGACCCCGGCGACGCACAGGCCCCCGCCTTCGGCCTCTGCCTGGCGGCCTCCGTGGCCACACCAGGTGCTGGCAGGGTGCTCTACGCTGTGTTCAGCAGGGACGGCCGGAGCAGCGGGGGACCCGGCTCAGGCCTCTGCCTGTTCCCGCTGGAGGAGGTCCACGCCAAGATGGAGGCCAACCGCAACGCCTGCTACACGGGCACCCGGGAGGCAGCCCGGGACACTTTCTATAAGCCCTTCCATGGCGAGATCCAGTGTGGCGGCCACGTGCTGGTGCGTGTCCCATGCGTGTCCTCAGTGCTGCTTGCACAGAGTTGGACCACAAGTGCCTGGGTTTGCGTGTCCCCGCCTGGCTGGCAGTGCGTGTGCCATGTGGATAGGGACTCAGACCATAAATGTGCCTGGGTTTGCATGTCCCCGCCTGGTTGGCGGTGCGTGTGCCATGTGGATAGGGACTCAGACCATAAATGTGCCTGGGTTTGCGTGTCCCCGCCTGGTTGGCGGTGCGTGTGCCATGTGGATAGGGACTCAGACCATAAATGTGCCTGGGTTTGCGTGTCCCCGCCTGGCTGGCAGTGCGTGTGCCATGTGGATAGGGACTCAGACCATAAATGTGCCTGGGTTTGCATGTCCCCGCCTGGTTGGCGGTGCGTGTGCCATGTGGATAGGGA
>CAUYSK010104995.1:0-23948 GCA_963575035.1 Avahi laniger
ATATGTTGCTCTCTTGACCCCTAGTACCTCAGAATGTAACATTATTTGGAAATAGAGTTTTCACAGAGGTAATCACAATAAAATGAGATCATTAGAATAGGCCCTAATCCAACATGACTATGTCCTATAAAAAGAGATTAGGACATAAACAGTTACAGAGGGAATACACAGGGAGAAGATGGCCATCAGCAAGCCAAGAAGAGAAACCTCAGAAAGAAACTACCCTCAAAAACCTTGATCTTGGACTTCTTGCCTCCAGAATCGTGAGAAAATAACTTTCTCTTGTTTAAGCCACTCTGTCTGTGGTACTTTGTTATGGTAGCCCAAATAAACTAATGTAGTATGTGAGGGTATCTTATTGCAGTTTTTATTTAAATATCCTTAATGACAATATTGAGTATTTTTTGTGCTCATTTGCCATCCGTATTACTTCTTTCATAAAGTATCTGTTCAAATCCTTTGCCCATTTTCTTTAAAGAGTTATTTGTCTTCTTATTATTGTTTTCTAAATATTCTTTACATATTCCGGATACATGTCCTTTATTAGATATGTGCTTTAGAAATAGGTACTCTCTATTTGTGGCCTATCTTTTTATTTTCTTAATATTGTCCTTTGAAAAGTAGAGCTTTTAATTTTGATTAAGTTTGATTTATTATTTTTGCATTTTATTTTCAATAAATGAGAAAGTAGCTGCTATTCAGAAGAAAATTGCACAAAGGAGAGAACATTTAAAACAGAATGCTTTGAAATGTTTCAGTCATTAGTGAAATGTTTCACTAAAAATGCTTTTTATTGATGTTTTTATTTTGATTTTTATTTACAACCATATTGAGGTACAATTGGAATAAAATAAACTGTACACATTTACACTGTACAATTTGATAATTTGTGACATATGTATATACCTTTGAAATCACAGTGAAGACGATAAACATTTCTAACACTCTCTTCAAAAAAGAGCTCTCTGTTGTCCCTTCACAAGCCATTGTTCCTCCCTTCCATCCCCAAGCAACCAATGACCTTCTTTCTGTCACTATAAATTAGTTTGAATATTCTAGAATTTTGTATAAATTAAATCACACAATATGTACTTCTTTTTTGCATGGCTTAAAGAAGAATCACTCCAATAAGTGATTTTGAGATTCATCCATGTTGATGCATGTATCAATAATTCATTCCTTTTATTCCATTCATTACTATAAATTGTTAATCCAATCACCTGTTGATTGACATTTGATTTTATTGCTTATCATACTTGAAAAAACTATTTCACAAAGATGTTGACTGAAATGGAATGCAATGTTGACTCCATTTGCTGAATCACCCTACTAGGCAATTTATCAAACCCTCCACCACAAAGACAACTGGTTTTGCTGAAATTTCAATCTGCCCTCATGTCAACCTGTAGACATTATAAATTAATTAGAAGTCATTAAATAATTATATTTGTGATAAATGTGTTACATCCACTAAAGTTTCTTTATTGAAAGATTTTTTCTTTTTACTGAAAAATATTTAAGTGGGTTAGAAAATTCTAAGTATTTTAAGCACATAGTTAAGAGAGATTTTATGGATGACACATTTATTAATATATTATTTTAGGCATTAAAATCCCTTAACGATTGAAACATTTCAAAGCATTCTTTTTTAAATGTTCTCTCCTTCATGCAATTTTCTTCTGAATAGCACTACTTTCTCATTTATTGATAAAATGTCAACTTGAAGTTAAATATTTAGTGTTTGTCTGAAAATTTTTGTTAGGTAGCAGATTATAGACTTTAATTAGTCATTACAGAAATTAAAAAAAAATGAATGTGTGTCTTTTTGTAAAAGGAACATGAGCAATTCACCTTTATGTTTGCTTGACAAATCTCTTAAGTCCTCAGCGCAAAATGACCAGAAAACCTCTTTATGTTATAAAAGATTTTTAAGGTTGTTTCTTTTTTGTTTCCTCATTTATAGATTCCACTATAATTTGAAGACCTCTTAAAAACATAATATTAACCACATCAATAACATTCATCAACACTTTAGGAATGTCTATTTTCAACATGTATGCCGAAAAGACTGACTAATAATTCAATAAATTAATTTTAAACATGCTATTACACCTGTAATTTTATTCACAGTAATTTTTTAAAGAAAACTTTACTTACATCAGTTATGTCATCAGTAATTACACCTATACAGTTTTCCTATATTTTTTATTTTGATAATATCTGTTCTCCAGTACATTTTTCAATAGCTCAGAAAAAGCTGCTGCATTCTTAAAAAAGAATCCAGCAAATACCATAAGCTGAGACATTCTTTTTAATTTTAATTTCAGCCAACTCTATAACAAACTTCCCACATAATACTCACTTGTTCAATTCTTTAACAATGTTTTCTATTAATCTCCCAACACTAATTAGTGACAAAAAAGGTTGCACAATGTTGTTTTCTGCTTAATTCAGTCCTTTAAAAAAATCATGACATGACAGTAAAAGATTTGTTTCTTCAATTGTACGTATATTTTGTCTTTGTTATTAAGTCACAAAACTAAGTCCTAAATTTTATCTTTAAATTGAATGTAATTTTGTAACTATTAAATTGGATTTTACATGACTATAAATGCTGGTGGAAAAATGTGGAAGTATGTCTTTTGTCTTCAGAGCACAGATACTTCTCAAAAAATATTTGACAAATTGTGATATCATGGCTACATTCTATCAGTCAGTATTTCGAGGCACAATATGTTAAACCATACACACAGAGGTTTATAGTGATAGTGGATATAAGTCCATCTTTCATGATTTTTTTAAGTCAAATTTTTGTGAGCTCCTATTAGATCATTTTTGGTTTATCATGTCTAGAATGTGGCTGGCAAAGAGCTTATATTAAGAATAAAAGTATCAGTTTGCCATTAGTAGTTGACCACAGAGCTTCGAATTCAACAGGGGCGAAAGGTATATCCATTCACTGGCATCTTATTGAGCCAATAAAATAATAGGCATGTTCCTCCATAGAAAAATGCATAACATACAGTGCTAATCTATAAAATTTTATGGGCGCCATAATAACAACTATCTAAAAACAGAGTGGAATAAAATACAGAAATATAGAAAGAGCTCTACAAGGGTGTTAGGATTAAGGATATTTTGCTCTTTTCCTTAGTTGCCAAATTTTTCATATTATTTTTATTGTTCAGAATTTTTAGAAAACATATTTGTATCATATTTGCCTATTTTTCTCTTTCAAAACTGTTTGAATTTGTGTTAAAGTTAATTTATTTTCCATACACAAGCACTAGCTTCCTTTGTACTCTAATATTGGATTTTGTAATTTCTTTCAATTATTACTAATTTGATGGAGAAGAAAATTGTAATGTTTTCTTTTGCATTTCTGTGAATTCCTGTGAGCTGTTTATACATCACTCATTTGATTTCATCTTTTGTTAATTATTGAGTTATGAGAGGCCTTTTTTGATTGCTCTTTACAACAAAATTACTTCTCATTTCATGCATGTCCCTGGCTTAGGTTTTTATCTTCCATAATACTTACTTGTCTTATATCATTTGTTTAATTTTTAATGTATGATTCTATTTTCTTTGATCTGTCAACTTTGCTGGCATGAAGTCAATGCTTAACAAAAAATTGTTGACTGAATGAATAAATATCCTTTACCCATTTTTCGTGTTAACATTTTATCAGTCTGAAAGATCTCTTTCTATATTCAAAAGATAAACTTTAAGCATATATTACAAATCTTTTTGTCAATTTGTCATTTGACTTATTTGTTACTTATTCTTTTGTTATTTGTATTTAGTGATAGAGAATTAAAAAAATTTAATGTAGTTATCTTGTCAAATGCATTATGTTTATGGTTTCTTTATTTGTCGTTTTGTCTAGGAATATTTTCCCTTCTCTCTCTTCCTTCTCTCCCCACCTCCCGTCCTCATCTGTGCGCAAGCGCGGGCGTGTGTGTGTGTGTGTGTGTGTGTGTGTGTGTGTGTGTGTGTGTGTATTTGAGCATACGGAACTTACTTAGGCTTAGGTGAGATCTAAAGACCTAATTTTTCTCCAACATGGAGACTTCACTTCATCAGCACCACCTACTATATAATTATCCCTTGATTTGAAATGCTGCTTCTAAGATATACTAATAATTTACTTAGACTTGGATCTGTTTCTGAGCTTTCTCTACACTTCCATGCAACTATCTAATTGTAGCAGCAGTTTCACTCTTGCTTAGTGTAGCTTTGCCGTATTTTTGAATACTTCATGAATAAATTCCTTGACCATTTTTTTTGAAATAATATTTTGGTTGTTCTTTTTTACTTTTATCCTTCCTGAAGAGTTTTGGAAACTTTCTTTTCATGAAAATACACATATAAATGGAAGAAAATTATGCATGCCTAGAATATAAGTATGAGCCTTTGGCAGAGAGTGTGTCCTCTGCCCTGAAGCTTTTAAACTGGATGCCACTCCTAAGAAGCATGTTATGAATCACTGCAAGCTCATTCCTTAAAACTTATCATAATCCATGGGCTTTTAATTTTTATACATTTGTCTTTTAAACCGATGAACTTTCAGGGTTCCATGAGGGCTTTATAAGTTAAGATTTTAATGATATTTCCAGTAGCTGCCTGTCCTCATTTTTTTACGAAGGATTTTGAAAACTCTCATTTCCTTTTTGCTCCATTTTAAATAAACTATAGTCAATGGCTGAGCAAAAGGCACAGTTGTGAGGGGGGATGTATGCTGGGGGTAAAGCTCTAGGAGGCCTGGTCTTCTGTGATGCCTTTGACTGGGTGCTTCTTACATCTCAAAGTAGACCCCTGACTCTGGTCCCAGATGAAGACTTTAATGCTAAATGGAGTCGGTTAGGAACAATTAAAAAGGGCACAGTAAAGGCAGTCACTGACTTATTTATTCTAGGCATGCAAGAAACTGGTCCCAATATCCTCCGGAAAATTTCTTCACCAGCATGTTGTCTTGTCTCCATTTTTAAGGCTCGGTCTTACAAGTACAGGAGCAGACACTGGAAAAATGTTCTCAGTTTCTGGAATTATCTGGTCGGGAGGAAGGGCAATAATATGTCTATGTCTAAGTGGCTTTAGGGTACCTTTATTTAAAGTCTTAAAATAATTTGACCTTTCAAAAGAAGGGAAAGGCTTGCCATTGGTCAGGATATCTTGGGCAATAGTTCCCGTTAAATGTGACACAGAGGTTTCTTTTGTTATGATCTGAGACAGAGATTTATAAATATGATGACATAAGTTTCGAAAATGTGTCCACAGTTTTGTTTTAAGTTGAGCTACGAGCCACTTGAGGCTCTAAGGGACATTCTGAAGTTTCCTAATCAATTGGACCCAATTTTCATGCTGACTGAGTGACCTAAGGCACTTTGCTGCAGGGGCTTTTAAAAAATCTTAACTAATCATCCCTTTCTGGCTTTCCTTCCGCACAAAGGCCCCAGAGACATAACAACGGCAGTGGAAATAAATGAATTTTAATAGACTGCTTCAATAATGAAGAACAACAATGCTTCTGAAACCTAATCATTTTGGACAGAATGGACTAGTTTTTGGTAGGCTCCCATTTTATTACTGGCAACTTTTGGAGCTTATTTGTCATCCCTCTGTCACTGGTTACCATTCCATTCTTGCAGGCAAGTTTGGTGAGCCTCAGTAGATCTGGGTCTCTCCATTAGGGTGCCCTGCGGCAGCCTCCTGACCGGGCTAACTTGGGCTCAAGGGAAACCAGAGACCTGGTCTTGCAGGTGGAATTTTATTTTATTTATTTATTTTTATTTTGAGACAGAGTCTCCCTCTGTTGCCTGAGTTAGAGTGCCTGTGGCATCATCCTAGCTCACAGCAACCTCAAACTCCTGGGTTCAAGTGATCCTCCTTCCTCAGCCTCCAGAGCAGCTGGGACTACAGGCATGTGCCACCACGCATGGCTAGTTTTTTTTGTTTTTATTGGAGCCAAGGGTCTCACTCATGCTTAGGCTGGTCTTGAACTCCTGAACTCAAGCAATCCTCCTGCCTCGACCTGCTAAGATTACAGGCGTGAGCCACCACACTCAGCCAACAGGTGGAGTTTAAAATTTTAGGATCCAAAACAAGTTAACACAAATGCTTGACTTTGTTTTTCATTGTTTTCCTTTCCATCATCCGTGAAGGTAATTAGATTTAAGCATAAGCAACTCGATTTAATTTCTCTGCAATGTATACCTTCGTTTGAACTACCTCTGCTATTCTGACTTTTTGTGTGATTTATTACAAAGTCTTGGTTCTGTTACTATAGTCTACACAACCCAGCTCAGGAAATGAAACAGCACAATTTCCTGAATTCAATGGAGGAACAAATACTGGAGAGATTTTCAAATATAAAGATAACAAAGAAAAATGCAATGACTAAATAAAAAAGTCAACTCATATTTTTTGTTTATAAAAATCGACACTTTTAATAGTGTAGTCAGTAAGTATATGAGTATTTATTGACTGCAAATTATTTTCCAGGCATGATTTAAAAAAATCAAAGGCTAGAAAGAGATATTGGGTAAGAATCCATCTTTCCATCTTCAGTTTCACAATTTACTCCCTAGAGCATGGAAGAAATACTTTCTCTTATTTGTGACAAAGTACCTTAAGTACTTCCTAAAAGTAGGTGGAGTATAAAATATTCCATACACATAAAATTTGGCATTTTATCAATTCCCTTAAAACGCAAGTCAGATCAAGTCACTGCTATGTGCACACCCTTGGTCGGAGGAAAAGCCAGCAGCATTAGAGTGACAGGTGAGCCCTCCGCCCTCCTGACCTCTCCCTTCTCTGCCTCGGCTCTCCCACTCCTTCCCCTGCACTTGGCTCTGACCACACTGACACCTCACTCTTCCTGGAACCCACCCAGGCATGCTCCTGCCTGAAGGTCTTTGTGCCAGCTGTCCACTTTTTCTAGAAAATTCTTCCTGCAAATATCCCACATTGTTTGCTCCTTCCCATTCTTTGGATCTGGGCTCACCTATCATCATTTCAGAGAGGCCTCCCATGACCACCATGTTTAAAATTACAACCCTGGCACCACACCCCAGACACACACACTCCCCTGGTTTTTTTTTTTTTTCATGGTGGCACTTATCCTCATTGGGCATGATTTAGCATTTACTTCTTTATTTGTTTACTGATTGACTCTTTTCCTGGAATGTAAACTCAGTGAGAGAAAGATTTTATTTTCTTTCCTGTTGTATCTCCAATGCCTAAACAGTGTCTGGCCTTGCCAATATTAAGTAAATATTTGTTAAAAACTTTGTGAGACAGAGAAAGACAAATACTGTATGATCTCACTTGCATGTGGAATCTAAAAAAAAAACTCACAGAAACAGAGTAGAATGGTGGTTATGGGGGACCAGAGGTAGGGAAATGGAGAGATGTTGGTTAAATGGTACAAACTTACAGTTGTAAGATGAATAAGTTCTGGAAACCTAATGAACAGCATGGTGACTGAATTAACCATATTGTGTTGTATACTTGAAAATTGCTAGGAGAGTAGATCTGAAGAATTCTTACCACACACACAAAAGAAGATAACTATGTGAGATGATGGATGTGTTAACTAACTTGATCATGATAATCATTTCACAATGCACATGTATATAAATCATCACATTATACCCTTAAATATATACAATATTATTTTTCAGTTATACTTAAATAAAACTGGACAAAAAGTGTTATCCTCCAATGTATACATGATGCCATAATAGTCCTTTAATAATGTTAGTTGAATAAATTAATTAATTAGAAAATATTTTCACCAATAAAAAAACTTTGTGGAATAACTCCGATGTCATTATTGTTTAAAAATATTTTTATTTTAGGCTGGGCAATGGTGGCTCATGCCTGTAATCCTAGTACTTTGGGAGGCTGAAGCTGGAAGATGGCTTGAGGCCAGGAGTTTGAGACCAGCCTGAGTAATACAGTGAGACCCCATCTCTAAAAAAAAAAAAAAGAAAATAGAAAAATCATCCGGGTGTGACGGCATGCACCTATAGTCCAAGCTACTTAGAAGGCAGAGGCGGAAGGATCACTTGAGCCCAGGAGTTTGAAGTTGCAGTGAGCTATGGTGATGCTACTGCACTGCAGCACAGCGAAACACTGTCTCAAAAAAAAAATTTTTTTTTTATTTTGCTATATATCTTTGGGATGGGTTATGATTTTAGTAGACAATGTTACTCAAATAAACAAATATCTATGTCTCTGAGCTAGGCCTTCTGATAGGGGACACCAAGATGAATTCATTCTACTTCTGCTTACAACTTCATGGCTTAGGAAAAGGCATAAAACATTTGTTAGCAGCAACAATGTCCAAGTAATAGACAGTTATAAATTATGTGGCAAAAGCAGAGGTGATGGCAAACCTTCCTAGGTGTTTTTCACATGGACTTAACCTTTGTAAGAAGAAAGGGGAAGTTGCTAGAACAAGAATGGAGATAACATGTAACTAATGGTTACTTAATTGTTAATATATGTCCTGCCTAAATCCTAAAACTAATATGAAAATGCTTGAAATAATTATATGAAATAGTACTAGAAATGAACGATCAAAAAACATTTTGGGCATTCTATTCTTAAACTGTTTTTGTACCCTGACACTTTTGATGATGAAAGTTATGGGCCTTTTCTCTGGAATAACACACATAAACACATATTATGCAAAAATCAAAACATGTTAGGGGTTTCATAGACCCCCTATAAGTCTGTTCAAGGATCCCAGTTTTGATACTTCTGATATATAGAGATGGAAAACTATGATCTAAGGCAAAGATAATATAATCACTGTGATTCAGTATTGAATTCTACCTGAAGCCTACTGACAAGAAAGAAAAGAAAGAGAGAGAGAAAAAGGAGACAGAGAGAGAAAGAGAGAGAGAGAGAAAGAAAGAAAGAAAGAAAGACAGACAAAAGACACCAAGTTCTATAAAAGAAGAAGTAATGGAAAAGTGAAAGTTATTATGCACCTACCCATGCCTCACCCTGTGCTAGGTTTTTAAAGTACTTCGTAGCTCACAGAATTCCCATAACACTCATTTGAGGGAGCTGTTCTTGTTTATCCACATTTTATATGTAAGGAAACAAAGAGCAGGAATGGATTTGAATCCAGTTCTCTATAATTTCAAAAGGTTATGATCTTTTAAATCTTGTGATAAAAATAAGTATACTGTTTGTCAATGAGGAAAGACACATTTTTTTCCTTCATATTAAACCCTAAGAACAGAGAGACTAGAACTTTCTACAGGCTGGAAAAACAATGGTCTTTCATGTTTCATCCATCCTCCTTTCACCGGGCAGATTACAATCATAAGACTTGAGAGTATTGTGTTTAACAAATATTCTCATCTGATAAAACTTCTCTAGGGTTGGGAAGTTTTATCTGGCAATTAACTTGTGTATGCTTTGATGATAGATACTATGTTTTTATTTCTGATATATTTTCTCCCACATTAAACTATACAAAGGCCACTCAGGAAATAGTAGTCAACTGATTGTTCATATTTAGTCCATTTCAGATGGCTTGGAATCCAGCCTATTTTAAATAACCTAGAAATCTCAGTTATGTTTGGAAAGGGTCCTGAGAAACCCAGATGCTTAGCTGTGATCCATGCATATTAATAGCAAATATTAATTAAGCACTTAATAAACTCTAAATTGTGTTTTAAGTACTCTTTATGAACTTCTCTTTCAGTCTTTTCAACAACTATTTAAATTAAGAGCCATTATTGTGTCCATGAGAAAAATGAGGCACAGAGAGTGTTTTTCCAAATTATCTTTTAACTTAGCCAAAACACCGATTACTTGTTGAATTTTATTTCAATCGACTCAATCAAAACCATCCAATCAAAATGGGTTAGACACCATCCTAAATCTGTTTCCTAGAGGCCAGAGTAGAACCCTTTTGTATCGTGTAGTTTCGGCTATTTTGTTAAGACCCCAGTTTCAAATGACAGGGATCATGACAAGACTATGTAGAAGTCTCCCATCCTGCCAAGCTTCCCTGTCAACATCTTTCTTTCTGGGTGTTTGACGTTTTTCTAAGCAGATTGCCAAGGATCAATCAAAAGTAGAGCAACTGAGAGATGAAGCTTTAAAGGAGCATCTGAAATAACAGCTTTCATAAGCATAACCTGACAGGTGACAGACATCCTCTGGAGAATCGGCGACCTCACATGAAAAGGGCAATTGTCATGCTACAGGGCTGATTTCAAAGGATCTTGTCATTTTGTTATCATATTAAGAGGAAATCATTAGTAAGAATAACCTTTTGATATTAACATATCCTACAAAACTAATTAATGCTTAACTTCAGCATTCTACATTGTAAAGATGTTTGTCTTCATTTTTTTGCTAAAAAAAAAAAAAGAGGCAGAGAAGTTCAGTCAGAACCGTATTTGGCTTCATGTGAGACACGAACTTGAGCTCTCAAACCACCCACCCACAGGCCGTTTACATACACAAATAGCAATTTAGGATGTGTGATGTCTTTTGAGTTTTACTGACTCCTGAGAGAATTGTTAAGCAGACTCAGGTCTGAAGTTACACAGTTTGTTAGTTTTAATAACTTCGGGAATAATTTTGGGTCATTTATGGCTATACCTGATTTACCTAATGAGCCATGCACTTACGGGTCAGCTTTACCTCAACAGACATGAACACCAGACCCTCTTCTGACTCAATGGAACATTCGCAACCTGGGGCTGGGTTGAGGGCAGGGCTGGGAGTAGGGGAGAAGGGGGTGGGGACTGGAGCTAAGTAGAGATGGACCTGCTGGTGACAGAAAGAGCAAGGGCAAAGTGAAGAAGAGGTGACTGAGAAGTCACTGAGTGGAGAGATGCTGGCTCAACTGCCCAATAGATTCACAGATAAATTAGTCAAGCTCTCAGGTAAAGTAAGCTCAAAGGATATTGTTAAGTTTTAAATTTGTTTCAGCCTGAAGCACTGCTAAGACAGGTTTAAAAATAGTTTGTGATCACTTCTCTGTGGCCAATCCAATATTAGGAGAAAAGGATTTCACCTTGTTTTAAGACATTTCTATCAAATTATAATAACAAAATGTCTGAGTAGATAGTTTAGTTGTTAGGCATAAGAAGAGTAAGTTATTGTATTAAAATGTATCCAGATTTTTGTTTGTATTCAGGTGTGATGAGGTCAATCGAACAGGAGACAATTGTCATTGGGAAAGATAGTTTATTATTCACAGTTCTCAGGAGGAGGGGGACAGGCCATGCCACACAAAGCCACAGGAGAGAACAATGAGGTTGGTCACAGGCAGAGAGAAGGGTGTACTTCAGAAAGCCATCACTGTGATTTTCGAGGGAAGGAATAAGTGAGGCAGAGTAAGCAGGCTTAGGATTGGCTAGTTTGAATAATTGCAGTGGTCTGGGGTATAGGGCTGCCCCTAGTTGTCTGATGCCTAGCCCTGGAGTGATTAGGGCAGAGGAATAGTGTCCACAGTACAAGCGGAGGCACATGACGGGTATGGGCTTTGGATTGTTTGGTTTGCATATGAAGGCACACTTGAGGAAGAGTCATTTTTCTATCCCTAGGAGTCTGTTAAACCTGAGAGGGGCAGTCCCTCCCTAGTCAGCAAGGCCCCAGATGTCAAAACATGAGATGCAAAAACTAGAAAATGTGGTTAATACAGTTATGTGCACGGCTCCTCCATTCTTTCTCTTTACACACGGAAAATAAGTGTATACTAGCAAAAATAAGCACCACCATTCCATCTCCCGAGGTCCTCCTGGGTGGCTCAGGGAGAAGAAAGCCAATCTTGTGTGGTTGCATGGAGGAAGAGTAGCAGAGATTCACTTTGACTTACTCGCAGTTTGGGCAGCCTTGGTTTGGAGAGACCCTTGAGTTTTCTTCTGGGTCGGTTCTCCTGCGTGGTTCTTAGAGGAGAGGCCATTCCTAATGGTTGGACTCTGAGTGATGCAGGAACAGGGTGCGTTCATAGATGTGGCTTCCCCAGGGATGCTGCCACTTTGGTCTGGGAAAATTTTTGTGAAACGTGCAAAGCAAACCCCTTGCATTTTCATCATTAAAAAAAATTACTAAGAAGTATTTGAAAGACACTCTTTAGTGAAGGCTGTCCTTTTCCTTGTCCATCATCCCTCTCTGATGCTCACTCCCCCTCCACTCTGCTTTCCCATCTTTAAATCATTTATATAGTGTTTACATTTATATTTTTTGAATGGCACTTGTATATACTTACATAGAGAAGTAATACATCCCATTGCTATCTAAATTCTATCCATTTTTCCAGATACAGCTGGAAGTTACACTTCTTTCAAGTTGTTCATTCATTCAATTAATACTAATTGAATGCCTAGTCTGTGTCAGCATTGTTTTAGCATAAAGCCAGACACAGAACAGACAAAATACCTTCCTACATGGTTCTGACATTCTAAGGGAAAAGTTAGGCAATTGAAACAATAAACAAATATAGAGTGTGCCATAAAGAAAAATAAAATAAAGTGGGAGGGATAGAGAGTGTAGGAAAATATTGCTATTTTATATAGGGTGGCTAGGGCAAGTCTTGCTCATAAGATGAACATGTCTGTCTTGTAACAAGTTTCCCATTCAGAGGGAACAGCATATGTAAATGCCCAGAGATGGAAATGCATTCGGGGTGTTGTAAGAAAAGTAAGGAGGCCAGTCAGAAGGACTCAAAAAGGTGACAAGAAGGGAGAGAAGCAACAGATAACCCAGAGTGATGAATGGGAATTGGGAAAGGAAGATGTTGAGCCTTGCAAACTATTCTAAGGATTCGAGTGAAAGGTGAAGCTAGAGGCAGTTTTAAGCAGAGCAGCAGGCAGAAATTCACAGGATCATGCTGGCTTTAGGGAATGGTCTGTATGAGTTAAGGACAGAAGTTAGGGTGCTTTCGTAATGTTCCAGGTGAAAGAAAATGGGGACTTGGACCAGTGGTAGAAGCGAAAGTGAGAAGAGTCAGATTCTGGATATAGTTTGAAGGTAGAGCCAGCAAGGTCTGCTGTTGGGTCAGATGTAAGATGTCAGAAGAATGAGTAATCTAAAATAAGTTCATGGTTATTGATTCAGAACATGTAAGAAGGAAATCTCCATTAATAGAGTTGGTGAAGCTTGAAGGAGAAGCTAGTTATGGTGGACTGATGTGGGGGAGCGGGGAGGAGGTGAGAAGACTGAGGGTTTCAATCTTGGAGCCATTGAGTTTGACATAGTGGTTAGACATGCAAATGAAAATGTTGAGTAGGCAGGTATTTATACAAGTCTGGAGTTTGAGGGAAATATAAAATTAGAAATCATATAGGTACTATTTATAGCCATGTGACTCAAGAAGATCACATAGGTTGTGAGCTATTTTCACAATAGTCAAGAGGTAGAAACAACTCAAATGTTCAACATAGAGGAGGGCCAAGGACCATGCCTTGGGATCAGCATCACTTGAGTAGAGAAGAAACCAAAAAAAGAGATTGAAAAGCAACAGCCAGCAACTTGGCCAGAAGCCAAGTTGAGAAAGTGTTTCCAGAAAAAGGGAACAATGTAAAATGCTGCATTTAAGATAAATTAGATGAGGAAACAAATTGACCAAAGGACTTTAAACACAGAGATTCCTGGGAACCTTGACAATAGTTGTTTTCAGGGGGTGAGTGGTTTGAAGTCTGTTTGGAGAGAGTTCAAGAGAGAATTGGAGAAGAAATGTAGAGTGCAGGCATAGACATTTCTTTTGGAGAATTTTGCCACAAAAGGGAACGGAGAAATAAGATGGTAGTTGGATTAGAATGTGGGATAAAAAGAAGAAAATTTTCCAAAATCTTTCTTGGATATTCTGGGCCATGTTTCCCTCTCCTTATAACTGGCCCACTATGAATGCTCAATAAGTGTCTATTATGAGTGTGAGTGGTTATATTGTGATGTATGTAACTGCGGGTACGCTGCATCATGCTGCTTTGACATTATTTCATGAATTTTTGTTTGTTTAATCGATGCTGGGTTGAGAGCCACTGATGTGACATCTTGCATGAGAAATAGGAACAAAGTGAGTGCTAAAACTGCACGTGATGTGTGTATTTGGTACAGAATCGTCTTAGCCAGTCTTGCAAACAAAATGAAGATGAATTTGTTTAGCTGCCTATCTTCCTCCTTAGTGTGTGATCCCACGTTGCCAAAAACCATACTTTGTTGGTCTCTGTATCCTCAGTAACAAACAGTATCTGGACATTGGAAACATTAAAAAATAATAATTGGAAAGCACGAATTAACAAATGAATGAATAGCAAGTAGCACAGAGGTCTGTGCTGACTGGTGTCACCCCCTGAAAGTGTACAAACCTCATAAAGAACAGTTCCTTGAGCTATCAGGAGCTTATTGCTAATGGTACTGCAGATGGCGCAAAATCTTTGCAGAAAAGCCATTCACGAAACTTGAGTAGATTTTGGAGACTTGAACTGGTTGTGAACATCAAAAACTAAGTGAAAAATGATTTTTAAGTTTTCAGAATCCAGAGACTGCTTTCTTAAATTTGTCAGGCTTTGAAAATTCTGCTAATCTATTAAGTACTTTATTATTATAATTAACATGTTCTTTACAATTCACTGATCATAATGCTTTAATGTGTTATTAACAAGAACATCACTTACTGTGGTTAGAATTCCATTATAGTCCAACTCTAATGAATCATATGCCACTAGAGTTAAGTATCACCAAAAATTTTAATTAAACAAAACCAGCTCTCATATCCAATCTCGGTCCTGTGATGACAGAGTGCTTCTGTGCAAGCCTGATCTTGTGGCTTTATGGTCGGTTGACACCCAATTCAAGAGGAAGAGCTCAGGATGCATATTCACTCTCAAGCACATGGTTAGGCATTCTGACTCCACCAAAACCTGATGCTAAGTCAGGAGCTGTTTCTCAAAAGGAGAAGAGTTATTTGCCAGTGAGGGCACGGCTTTGCTACAAAATCATAGAAAAGTATACTGAGATTCTTCTCATGATGCTTCCTATAGCATCCAGTTTGCCCCAGATACTTCAAGCTCCATCAGGTCTTATGTCCCCCAAGTCCTCAGTGGTGGGTTGCTAACTTACAGCCTGAAACAGCAAGAGAGCTCTCGTTGCTCAGGGCCTATTGACCAAGATGGTTTGCCTTGGTTTGCCTCAGTTTGCCTAAACTTTAGATAGATTTCTTCTTTGCTAGAGGACTCTGGCCTTTTTAATAGAACATTTACTTTCAAAAATTTGCAATCGTATCTGCTTTTTCTGCCCCTCTGAGATGTAAATCTTCTTCTAACCTCTTGCCAGCTTTACAATCCAAGAAATGTACTTTCTCAAGTACATAGGAGTCATGTCTTTGAAACACAATCACGGAAGGAGATAACATCCTATCTCGCAGTATCTGTGGGAAGGTAAGAGCCTGAGATGATAAGCAATAATTGCAAACAGACAGCCTACTCACATTGCCCAGTCTCCCCCTAGCATCCTCCAGCCCGCCAGTACTTTTCCACTAGCTTACCCAACTTCCTAAAAATCCTCCCACATTTTATTTCAGTGGTTAGTTCAGGCTTCCTCTCCTATTGCAATAGTCTTGAATAAAGCCTTCCTTGCCTATTTAATTCCACTGAGTGCAATTTTTCTCTGACACAACTGAGAGCTCATGGATTATTTCAAGTGAGTCAAAGCAGTACCACCAAATGTTGTACATGTTGCTTAAAAATAAAAAAATTCAAAAGGCCATCAAGTATTGTAGAATAATTCCCAGCTGTTTGAGCAAGCATAATGAACACAGAACACAGTTAATACTTATTAACTGCCCAATATAAAATTACGATGCTTTTTCCTTTGTCTAACATCCTCAAGATTCATCCCCACACATTCCCCAAGTTTTTCTGATATAAATTAGCAAAATTTTGTAATTCTTTTGTTGTATGAATCTTGCCCTCCTAGGAGGGACTCTGTACTTGCTCCTTTGGGGTATGTTTTCATCTGACGGTGGATAAGAACTAGAGACAGGGAAGAGTGGTAGTCTTTAGGCATAAGTACAGCTGGCGTCCTTGGGCAAGATGATTATCACAGGTGAGGTCTTTACAGAGTTTTCAAGCAAGACAAGTCCATACTAGTCACATAGAGGAGAAGGGGTTGTTTCTGCTGACAAGGGGGGATTCATTGGTTTTGGAAAGTTCAGGGTATTTGGACTCATCTGGATTGACTCAGATCATAGTCGCCCACTCTTTCACAACAAATATCCCACGTTTCACATAAGAGACCAGGCAAGGCTATAAATTCTACTTATATTGTAGTTAAGCAACTTCAGGTACAACTCTTCATCTAATTTTAAAATTACATCAGCCCTGTACTCGCAAGAAATAAGAGACTTTATTTTCTTTTGGATAGTCATAAAAGCTTCCTGTATTTCTAACCATGTCTTGAAGCAAGAATTCTAAACCTTACGTTTGTTATTTTTTTAGTTCTCGCTGCAGTGTAAAGCAGCTATTCCATCCCACAGCATTTATATTTCTCATTTACGTGATAATTTCCTAGCCCATGTCTTATTTAAAGTACACATTGAATTCGCAGGAAATATAGGTCATAATTTAAAATACTCTTTTGCTGCTTTAGGGCTTAGACTGCTAGTGCTGTTATCTGTCAATGACTGGATTGTCACTGCCTTTAAACCCAACCAAGTGAGGTAACCAAAC
The DNA here is from genome assembly GCA_963575035.1 of Avahi laniger. Classification (NCBI taxonomy): domain Eukaryota; kingdom Metazoa; phylum Chordata; class Mammalia; order Primates; family Indriidae; genus Avahi; species Avahi laniger. The sequence goes on from CAUYSK010104995.1 coordinate 16,710, forward strand.
AAAAACTGATAACACTTATTAATAGAACATTAAGAAAATTCTAAATAAAATGCGTTTTGGGAATAAGGAAAATAATTCCAGAATGAGGTCTCTAATACAAAAAGAAATGGTAAGCAATACTATTAGTAAATTTCTAGGTAAATTTAAACAAACATTATGTGAATGATAATAACAATAACACTATAATAAGTATAATTTGAGGAATTAAAAATAAGGAAGAAAATACTAGGCAATGGTACCGTGTAAGAACCAAGGAAAGTAATTGGAATTTTATGTTCCAATATCCTTGTATTGTTTGGGAGGCTAAGATATTAATTACATTCAGACTGTATTAATTATACATGGCAACGTTTGAAAGGTCTGGAACATTTTCTAATATCAACAATCAATTTTCCTTTCTTCGTAGGTGTCCAACAATTGAATTCAAATAAATTCAGTTTAATTCGATTTAATCCAATCCAATTCAACTCAATTCAATTCAATTCAGTTCTGACACCACTTGGAGTTAGTGCCTGATTCCACAAATTTAAGAGTTTGGTCCCTAGGACTGATCCATGTAGGGTGCCACTTGAAAGTTTTAGGCCTTACATACTTCTGATCAACCAGCTGTAAATCGGGGCTTCCCACAATCCTTTCTCAGGTTTGATAATTTTCTAGAATGACTCATAGAACTCGAGGGAAGATTTTACTTACAGTTACCAGTTTATTATAAAGGATACAACTCAGGAACAGCCAGATATAGGAGATGCACAGGACAGAGTATGGGGGTGCAGCATGGTGTTTCCACACTCTCCCAGCACCAGCCCAGATGGTTGTCCAAGATTTTCTTTAAAGCTTAATCTCCCCTTCTCTGAGGTGGCTGGGCTGAAAGTCCCAACCTTCTTATCACTTGGTCTTGTCTCATTAACACAAACTCAGGTGTGATTGGATGGGACTCATTATGAATAACGAAAGACACTCCTAGTACACAGAAAATCTCAAGGATTTTAGTAACACTGTGCTAGGAAGCAGGACAAAGATTAAATACGGTCATGCACTACATAATGACGTTTTGGTCAACAGCAGACCACGTATACCACTGTGGTCCCATAAGATTTTTTTTTTTTTTTGAGACAGAGTCTCACTTTGTTGCCCTGGCAAGAGTGAGTGCCCTGGCGTCAGTCTAGCTCACAGCAACCTCACACTCCTGGGCTCAAGCAATCCTTCTGCCTCAAACTCCTGAGTAGCTGGGACGACAGGCATGTGCCACCATGCCCGGCTAATTTTTTCTATATATTTTTAGTTGTCCGATTAATTTCTTTCTATTTTTAGTAGAGACAGGGTCTTGCTCTTGCTCAGGCTGGTTTCGAACTCCTGAGCTCAAACGATCCTCCCATCTCGGCCTCCCAGGGTGCTAGGATTACAGGCGTGAGCCACCGCGCCCGGTCCTGGAGGGAACAGCTTTGCCTGGCTGTCTACTTAAAAATGTTCCCACTGTAGGAAGCCTGGTAGCTTCTAGGGGCTCGTTGATGCGCCACCCAAGCATGCCAGGGTTGTGTTTTCTTTATCAGAGGGGCTAGGCAAGAAGTCACAGAGGGCCCAGCTGGGCTACAAGGAGCTTTCATCCCCATCACACCTACAGCTGGAGTTGACATACTCCCAAGGGTATGGAAGTGAAGGCTATAATGTTGTCTGGGACAGCCTGCTTCCACCAGACTGGGGCGGGGATATCCATGGTGCTGTGAGTGGGAAAAGAGAGGGGGCAGAGCCCTTGGGGGTTCCAGGTGGACCCCTTTTCTTTGAACAATGGCCCTCCTGGCTGCCTCTCACTCCCTTCCCCCAGTCAGACATATAACATTTGCTTGGAAAACAAAAGCTAAAATAAAGCTGACCTTGGGCCATCTAGTGGGCCTTGTCTTCAATGTTTCTTCCATTCCTTGGCTGAAAAAAAATTCAGTGACTTATAGATACTGAGACACAACCGTCTGAGGCCTATATCTTGGTCCAGTTCCTCTAAGTACAGAGCCCTAAGGCCTCATTCTTCTAACCGGGATTTCATTCCTCTTCCTCCTTGGGGACCCACCTGGTGAGCCCTCGCCCCATGCTAGTGCTGGTCTGTAGCTCCTCTGGGGCAGTGCTCTAGGACTCTTGCTGCTCCTAGGACCCTGACACCATCTCACACCCATCACCTCTACCCATTAGCCGATGCTTGTGCGGTGAGATCCGCAGACCATTCATCAGGACTGTTCAGCCTGGAGACACCATGGGGATCTACTGTTTCTCAGAGTATTTTCCAGTGAATAATGCAATAAGAGGTCATGTAGACCAAAAGGGGGTACGTGGGGTGGAAGCAGGGGAGGGATGGGAAGAGTCTCTGTGGTCAAAAAAGTTTAGGAAACGAATGATTAAGTCAGGTGAAACGGATTGTTTCCTGCGGGACTTCTCAGAGCCTGTGACAGGCCAGGTGCATGTGAATCTTTGTAAATGTTCAGCATTTTCCAAACTTATCTGATTTTGCAGAATACCCGTTAGTGCCAGTGATTTACAGAATGCGGTTTGGAGGCACAGATCTAGTCTGATTTGCTCAGTTTTCTATGCAAACACTGAGGATCTCAGGGGTTGAGCACAGCTAGTGAACGGCAGACCAAAAACTAAAAGAGAACTGACTCTGTGACGTTTGCAAGAATCTCTGTGTTCTAGGAAGAAGGGGAGGATGGTGCCTAGATTCCTCCTGCCAGTGTGTTTTGGGCGCCATGTGTCCTGCATCCTAATGCTCTAAAACACGGACTCAGACTCTGGTCTGCTTCGGTGTCTGTCCCTGAGCAGCACTTCCTCCCCGCACTCGGGTGCGCTCAGCTTCTGCTATGTCAGACCCTTTGCTCTACAAGCTCGTAGGAGGAGATTCTGAGTTTGAGTCATGCCCAGTGAAGGGTGAGAGTCCCCACAATTGGTCACCAGGGGTCCTGGCTGTGCCCTTTCTGCAGTAACTCCATAATTGGGACGGTTGCAGTGAATCATGGTGAGAAAACAGAGATGAGGAAACATGTTATACCCTGAAAAGGAAAAATGGTCGTCCCAGGGTGGCAGCATAATCCTGCAACACAAAAACATAAACTGTTATGCAACCTCATTGCACCAAAGGTCTTTCAAAAATGTCTGTGGGGATGGCTTCCAAAAGGGAGGTCCCAGAGCAGCAGCATCAACCACACCGGGGGACTTGTCAGAAATGCAAACTCTCAGTTTCATCTCAGACCTACCGAACTTCTGAGGTGGGGCCAGCTGTCTGGATTTTAACAGGTGACTCTGATGCACCATTGAGTTTGAGAATCACTGGAGTAGGGGGTTCGTGCATGGCAGTGCCTCTCCCCGAGTTTGTGCCTGTGGGCCCCTGAGCCAAAGAATGCAGATTCCCAGGAGGAGATGGCCCCAGGTGACTCATTTGTGAGACCAGAGATGAAATATTAACAGCCAGAGGCATTGCCCCATGGTTTCTTCCTGCCCCAGGGAAACCCAAACTTAGATGCTCAGAAGGTTCTCAGAAAGGTTCTCAGGGGCATGTGTGAGACCAGTTCTTCCCACAGTGGTCTGGAAGGTGGCAGAGTGGCCAGCTGCACTCCCTCCCTGCCCTTCTCACATGGAGCTGTCTTTGGGGGCTGCGTTCTCCACAGGGCTCACATACCTTCTTGGTAAAGTGGACTGCATCAGCCCCCGACCCCTGCGAGGGAATGAGGCACAGGTTAATTCAACAGGAACCACACCCACAACCTTGCCGTTGGCCTGGGTGATCCTGCCCCTCCCTGCTTCCACTCTAAGGTGGTCAGAAGTCTGGCACAAGAAAGCAGTTAAAGAGAATGGCGACAGTGTGGCCAATCACAAGTCCCTGATGGGGAAGGCGAGCTTGCTTTCTTGGTTGAGTTACCATTTGCGTCCAGCTACATTAAGTTACTGCTTTCTTCTGCTAATAGCACCAACTTTGAAACTGATCCCTGGTTCAGGCAAATTTTCAAGGATAAGCCACTACAGCTTCTTCAGCTTGTTCTCTGCCTGCGAATCTGCCTTAAGAATGAAGGCAGACTGGACCAGGAGCTCGCAGTCAGCAGGCATCAGAAAAAGTGCTGCCTGCGCTTAGGACCAACCAGCTTTCCAGAGCCTGGGGGCTTGGGATTTTCAGAGCTAAAACCGGGAAAGTCCTGGACAAACTGGGACTAGTTGGTCACCTACCTGGGCTCAGAAAGTCCAAAAGAAATTTTCTTTTTCTTTTTTTTCATGCTAGCATGCAATAAAACCTAGATTAACATTTTGAACAGGTTCAGCTATTACTGAAACTGGTAATTTCTAAACTTAAAAATAGAAAAAAAAAACTTTAAAAAGCTCTGAGAAATAGACAAAGGGCAGGCAGGGCAATGGGGAACAGAGGATATCACCAGGGCAATTTCCATGTCAGGAGGAAGGGACAGGGAAGTGACAAACAAAACTGAGGGATGAAAAGAGCAAATTAGGAGAGGAGAGGAGCCATGCCGGGCCATGGGGCTGGTTCCAGTGGAGGGAACTGAGGCTCAGAGAGGTGGAGGAACTTGTGCAAGTTCAAGTTCAAAGGACCAGCAGCTCTGCCCAGAGCTCCCTCCCAAGACTGAGATTCAAGGAGAGGAAGTGAAACCCAAGGCAACAGCACGCTTTTACCACGGTTAAATGAACTTTGGGTGGCATAAAACTACGGTGGAAGAAAAAAGGCACGTACTGGCTGCAGAAATCTTGTCATCCGTCTGTCGGCGAGCTTGGCAGCCAGGCGCATTAAAGGATGCACGGGAGGAAACTGTGACAAAGAGGCACTGAGAGGGTTAAGACTGGAGGCTGGGACATCAACACCAGAGGAATATTTTGAGAGCCCCGGGCTGTGCGCATTCCTTTTGACTCACTTCCCTTACAAATGGGTTTAATTTTCAGAGTAAAATCCATTTCCGAGCCTAAGCTTGAAATTTTATGTTTTCAATAAAGAGCTGCTTGCTTTGATTGCAGGTTTCAACTCCAACACATCACTTACAAATATCCCCTTGGGGTAAATCAGACTCTAGACATGTATTAACCCCCAGCACCCTGTACTCCCAGAGAGGAATGTGTCACCCTAGAGGCAGCTCCACGCAGATGCTTCTGCTCCCCAGGTGTGACTTCCTGATCCAAGGGACCAGGTGGAAGGGCAGCACCCTAACCCTCCCCTGCCCCACACATTTCTATTTTCTTTTTTTTATTATTTCAGCGTAATATGGGGGTACAGATGTTTAGGTTACGTGTGTTGCCCTTGCCCCCCCTCCCCCCCTCAGTCCAGGTTTCGAATATTTTCTTATACTTGTCTGTGACTGCCCGCACACACCCAGGCACAGCCACCTGTCCTTATCTAGTCCCCACGGATCCTCTCTGGGTGCTTTGGTTCAGAGTAAAAGTCAGTTTGTGTAACCAACGGTTTGTCTTTCCCCTTCCATTGTTCTCTCTCCCTTCTTGGTGCCCTTTTTGGTCTTGTTAAGATCCCCTCCCTCTACCTGATCCCCCTTCCTAGACCTATAATACTGATTGACTCTTAGGGGAAAAAAAAGTGAGTATTTGCTTTTTTAAGGATCCTCTTGAAGACTTGGAAAGTCTTGAATATATAAATAAGTGCCTTTCTAATGGTAAAATTTCAGTTGCTATGAAAAGGCACCTGAATTAAAAATTATATTCTACGACCTTCCCAATATTCCTTTAATCATATGCCACAGAAATTTACCTACACAAGCTGCTCCCGAGGGTAACTCAAATTTATAAAAAGAAAGTTAAAGGCGATGATCGTTATTCCCATTGCACATACACATCGTGACAGCCACGGAAGATGCACATCCATGGAGCACCAGTGGGGGATGGTACTTTACACATCACAAAAGACAAATGTGAAAACCAGAAGCTAATAAGGAACCACGTAAGGAGAGCACAGCATTTACCAGGCTCTTCTTATCTGCCTGTCTAAGTGCATAATAAAAGTTATTTCTTACTCTCTTTTTTCTTTTCTATAAATTATTCTCTAACTGTTCGGATCTGTCAGCCACCACAGAGAGGGAGAGAGACAATCCCTGCAGCCCTAGGAAAAAGCCCCTGGGAAGCTCCCACCCAGGGGATGTTTGGAGGCCCCGGCTTTGCTAGTGGTCTGCACATATCAATCGGGAAGGAGTAAAAGACATGCAGAGGGGAGTCACTTTTACAGAAATGTGATTATGATAAAATACTAACCCCAGTTTTAACTGGATGGGTTGGCTCCTGAGTTCTGGAGTAGTGAAATAAAAACTAAATAAGAAAAAAAAAGGAATATTAGTACTGAGTGTCACTTGCATGGAAGCTGGGTGCCCTTGTTGCTGGGCTGGAGGGTACTCACCCGTTTGTATCTGTCTTGGTTATCCTGGAAAGAGAATTGTGAGGGTAAGTTACATGGCATTTTACTGGGGCAGGCAACGGGTGAGGTTTTCAGTATGAGATACACCACGTACCTTACTGGATTTACCCAAATATTATGAAATAAATTGATAATCTAAAAAGAAATTCCTCCATTATACAAATTTAATAAGACTACATAGTTGATGTGAGATCTTACGATAAAGTTATCAGCAACACATCAGCATTTGGAAACTTAATCTCTTTTTATCTTTTTAATTTTGGGTGAAAAAATCTACTCTCTGATGCACAAAAGCAAATCAATTTCCAGATAACCGTCTGACTAAGAGGCTAAAGAAAATATCCATTGCAGTCTAATTTGCTGCTGAGTATATATCAGCATTCTATTTTTAAGGAATGGTTCGAATTGACCAAGACTTTTGTTTCCAAAAGCTTTCTACATGAATCATTACTCTTCTTGCAGAAAGTCCAATTTTTCATTTCTAAATCCTTGTTAGTGGCCCTTGCCCTTGTTCGCACAGATGACAGCTATATACACACACGTATCCGACTCAAGGATATGCTGTGAAGAAGGTGTCTTACAATCGTATACGTTTTCATGTACACATTTTATAAAATTGTTAGAGATGCTCTTTTAAATATGCTGATCTGGTTAGTATTGACCATTCACATCTCATTCACATTTAAACATTCTTGAATCAGCTCAAACCTCAATCAAGACAGAAATTAAAGTTGTTAATAATACTTCTAATTTTACTGCTGTGAATCCAATTACGTCTTTCTGCAGACTTTGTGGCGTGTTTCTTTAGTGGAAGCAGATGATATCTATGCATTCTCTACCCCCAC
>CAUYSK010104998.1:0-25458 GCA_963575035.1 Avahi laniger
TCAGGAGTTTGAGAGCAGCCTGAGCAAGAGTGAGACCCCGTCTCTACTAAAAATAGACATAAATTAATTGGACAACTAAAAATATATAGAAAAAATTAGCTGGGCATGGTGGCGCATGCCTGTAGTCCCAGCTACTTGGGAGGCTGAGGCAGTAGGATCGCTTGAGCCCAGGAGTGTGAGGTTGCTGTGAGCTAGGCTGACGCCACGGCACTCACTCTAGCCCCGGCAACAGAGTGAGACTCTGTCTCAAAAAAATAAAAATAAATAAAATAAAATGCCCTGAGGGAAAGGCATGTCAGATTGGAAAAACTATCAATTTGCCATAAAGCAGTAACCTGGCTGGGGCTGCACTGGTGAAATGTGGTCTCTAGAGGGTGCTCAAAACACACAAAGTACTCCATTAATGGTTCTCAGAAATGAGCTGTGAGTAGGAATAACAGAGGGGGCAGCTGTTGTCAAGAGAAGGTCTAATTATGGACTGTTGTTCTAGACAGGTCGGGCTCTCCCAGAGTACAGTTGGGGGTGTGATGAGTACTCATTTATTAGCCTGTGTCCCACAGTTTAGCTGTTATCATAATCCCAATGTAGATATGAGCTGGTCCTAATGTTTTGACATCTCATTTCCTCATAGCCTCCTGCTGGATCCCAGGGTCATGTAAGATTTTGGGGCTTCTGAGAAGGAGTGATATTGGGCAGAAGCACATTGAAACACTTTTATTTCATAATGCGATTTGCAGAAGGGAGTGGGGAGGGAAATGTGAACAGCCTAAGAGGAAGGACAGACAAGTACTCAAAAGATCACTAGTTCCTGAACTGGACTTAAGTAATGGAACCGTCTGGAAAAGGGATCTGAACTAATGAGGCCTAAGTGTGGTCATGTGACAAAGAGATTTTAAACGTTATTCGGTGACCTGAGCAGTGAGAGTCCAGTTTCTGAGTGGGAGGCCCCAGCTTTCTTCCCCACTGCAAGACATGACAGGCCTCTTTCCTGCGACCAGTACCTCTGGGACTCAAATGAAACAATTTCTAAAAACATCCTCCAGCTTCTGCCTATTTCCAATTTCTGTAAAACATAAAATCTTAGCATCTCTGAGTTTAACAACATGCTCACCCACATACTTTGACTGTAATCTTCCCCTCTCCTCCACAAAATAAAATTTCAAAGGGCACAGAGAGAAGGAGCTTCATACTGGAGGTCCCTCTGCAGGCCTGGTGTCTTGTTTTGTTTTTTTTCTCAGAGCCAATTCCAGCTGAACATAAATTTCCTTAAGAAAGAAGATGGTTATCTCTGTGGGCCTATTTCCCCGTACTGAAAAGAAGAGGTTCTCATGGGTTTACGCTGGTGTTCAACCTCTTCTGGGATGCTAAAGACTGTTATCCCAGCTTTTCCTGAGAGCCATTTAAGGAAAGGAAAGGAAGGAAGAGAACATGAGAAGGGCATAGAGGCCTTTAGAGGGACTTGGCATTCTAGGGGCAGCACTTAGTTCCTCTTGTCTGCTGCCTGGAAGTGAGAATTAGAGATACCCCAGGGCAGCAAAAGAAATACCGCTCCCCTGGGTTTATCCCACCAAGCTGCTCCTGGCTCTGACTGGGACCCTCCCCAGGCACAGTAGTTCACTGTGCTAATATATGCTGGATTGTACTGTGAGAGTCTACGGTTGTCTTTCACTTATTTTGTGAGGTACCTTGATAACATAGAGAGCATGAGGGGCCTGGGCATCAGACAGCTCTCAATTGGAATCTAAGTTTGACCACTTCTGCTGGGTGACCCCGGGCAACTTACCTAACTTCTCTAAGCCTCACTTTCCTCCTTTGTAAACCTATCACCCTTAGGTTTGGTTTTTCCACATAATCCCACATATCTTGTAGGCTTATTTCTTTTTTCTTAATTTTCTGCTCAATCTCTGTGACTGACTTATTTAATTGGAAGGAGTTGTCTTCAATCTCTGAGATTCTTTCTTCTGTTTGATCTACCCTGTTCTTGAGACTTTCTGTGGTGTTTTGTAGTTCCCTGAATAAGTTCTTCATTTCCAGATCAGTTTGATTTTTCTTTAATATTTCAATTTCTTTAGTGAATTTTTTTCCAAGTCCTGGATATTTTTGTGGTTTCTTTATGTTGGGTATCCATTTTTTCTTGCATATCATTCAGTTTTCTTACAATCCATGTCTGAAATTCTTCTGTCATTTTAGTGTTCTGAGTTTGGTTAATGTCAATTGCTGGGGAGCTGTCGTTCCTCTTTGGGGGTGTGCTTTCCATTTGAGTCTTCATACTTCCAGAGTTCTTTCGCTGGTTCCTTCCCATCTGGATCAGTTGTTCCTTCTTGTCTTTAGATTTTCATTTGGATAATGACATGTCCCATTTAGTCTCTGAGCCAGTAGGTGGTGTTTGTGGGTGAGATTCAACCACACCCTTTATGATGAATCAGTAAATACACTAAAAGGGTGTGCAGGATGACCTCCTTGTCAGTATCTAGCACTTGCTGGGAGCAGTGAGCTGCAGTGCTGTTTCTGGGTCCTGTAGCCAGCTCTTGTTCCTCTGGAGAGGCCCTCTTGTGCCTCGGGTTATGGGTGGGGCCCTGGGACTTCCAGGTGTGTCCTTATGCTCCACCTTAGTGGGGGCAGGACCGGGAGTGAGTCTGGGTGGGGCTGGTTTGGGTAAGCTTGCCCTCAGGCTCCACAACTGCTATTAGCAAGGGTCAAAGATCTGTTCTTTGCTTCTATGCAAAGCTGCTGGGAGGGGCTGAAATGACTCCACTCAGCTGAAAGTCTGGGCTTGGGGTGTGGGGCTGTCTGAGACCCACACTCTGGAGCAGGTCTTGCTCCCTTCCACCTTTCACCTCTCCATGGCATTGCCCCGGCCACTGCCAGCAAGCGGGACCTCAGGCTGATGGATCTACCCCAGCTGTGACATGGGCTGGGTGGTTCCCTACCTAGGATAGCAACCTGAGCTGGATTCACAGCCCTCTTTTGGGAGGAGGGTTGTTGCTCAGGCACGCTGATCTGCCCCTGAAGGTGCACACTCCTCAGTAGGCTCTTTCACAGATCTCCCTTCTGTGCCCCAGGGCAGTACGATCCTGACCTGGGTGTACGGGGTCTGGTCTGTAGGCTGTCCCCTGGGCCCTGGAGACCAATCCCTGACTCTGCCAGGGGGAGGGGTACTGGTCTCGAATCCCCTACAGGATGTCCAAGCTGGGTAGATTTCACTCCACCTTGGGATTTACCTGGCTCTCCTGGAGTCCCCAGGCAAGCAGCACTTGGGAGGGCTGGCGGGCAGGGAGCTCGCAGTCTGAGTACCCCTCAGTCTGCTGTAGGGCTCCAAAAGGAAATGTCCCGTTCCTTGGAGATGCCTCTGTGTGATGCTAAATTGTCTCTCTGGGCACCCATGGGTAAGGAAGGGGAAGGAGAGAATGGAGCAATATGGCGTCTGCTGATAGGCTCGGGTCTGCGCTCAGGCAGGTACCTCAAGGGAGCTGCGAGTCAAGCGCCATGTCTGCAAGAGGCCACTGCTCACTGGTGACAGCCGTCTCTGGGCTGGTGTCAGCAGGTCTCTCCAGCCACTCAGGAGCCCACCAGCAGTTCGAGATGCAAGGGAAGGGAAAGTTATCTGCTTCACCTACCCTTGTCACTGGTCTCCAAGTCTCTCGGGGACCTTTCTCCTTCCAGTTCTCCTCCGCAACATCTTCCCATGGAGTCTCTTGTAGTTTCAGGCATCCTTCCTTCCGACCCTCACCCGATCTATGTTTCTGTGCTAGTTTATTTTTTTCTCTTTCTTCTAAAATTTGTCTTTTTTGCAGAGACACTGTGACTGGTAGCTTTTCTCATCCGCCATCTTGGCTCCTCCTCTCAAGTTATTTTAAACTTTAGTCACCAAATTTAAACTCCTAGCCACAAAATTATTTTAAATATGTGGTGTATCCTTGAAGCAAACTAAGAATAATCTTAATCATGATACAATATAGCACTGACTTTAAGTACTAACCACCTGCCCACTTGCTTTCCTTTATGTATATTTGTATTTATATACTTATATTGTATTTATTGTAATTCAATCTTTGTTTTTTAAAAAACTCAGCCCTACTTCTTATTTAATGCATGTTGCTTTTGAATCTTAAACACACAAAAATTTCACAAGGAATCCCTTATTAAACTTTCCTAGATCTATGCCAAAGTATTAGAAATGACATAGTGATGAAACAAGGTCTTTTAAAAATCAAACTCATTTAGATGATTTCAAGTTAGATCCTTTATAAAGTATAGTGCATGCTATAATTTGTTATGTAAGAGGATGATTCAGAATATACATATACATATATAAACAAACACTAAATATTCTTCAGACTCAGGTTGATGGGATTATAATTAGAAATACTGATATGACTTATCACTAATGTGATTAATGTGATCAAAATTCATGTGATTATTTTCCCAATTATTAGTGGCTGGTGAGACCAATAGAGGATCAATTTCCCATATATGAAGAATGTGCTTTGGTTGGCAGATACCAGCATTACCTCATCCAACATATGAAATTTCTTCAAAGAAATAATCTGACTTTTTGGTACATGTTAATTTGATTTGTTATTGTTATTATTGACTAACATTCCACAGTAATTCTCTGAATTTTAAATAAATACTCAATAGTTTCTTAGTGATCATAAAAACATCAAAGAATTTTTCCTTTGTTATATTTTGTTTTAATAAATCTATAGTGATATTTGGCCCATGCACACCAGCACTAAATTCTGGTAAATTCTGGCCAGGATGTGGTCTCTCTTCTCCAGAGTTCTGGAACTTTAATAATCATAGCTCTCCAAATAACTGGTTTATTTTAGCCAAGTACATAATGGCCTACGTGTGTCTGTGTGTGCTGGAGGATCACTTTATTAATAATTTTTTAAAAGATTAATGTTTTCATCATTGGAAACTCGATGGATGAAATAATCCATCAGCTGTATCATGTGTGTCTCTTGCCTAACACCCATTTGTTGGTACTAAAGTAACTGGGAAACCAAATAATGTGGTTTGGTAAGTATAGAAAGCAGAGTAAAATGAGTTTGGTGGTTGGAAAGGTTTTTCATCCAGGCTGTGTAGATCTAGATAAAGGAGCCCTTCTTTACTGTCAAACCTACCTCTCCAAACTACTATGTGGAGGATTTCTCTCCTTCCTTTACATAAATTCAAGATAAAAATCCAGTCGTGCTTTTCATTTCTATTTTCAGTATGCATACTTTTTTTAAAAAATCATGGACACTGCTAGAGCTTAAAGTATCTTATAACAATAAGGAAGCAAAAGGAGGCCCATGTGGTTCAGCATGGGAGTGGTGTTACATTTAAAGCACAGCTCCAAAATAAATTCCCATCTTGGTGCATATTGTTTTCAAATGTTTAAGGGGGTCCAATTACCTAGCTTGTGGACACTCTTATTAAAAGCTCCTGTCCACTCTTATTCCCTACCCTAAAAGAATGTTCTCAATCCCCTGATTGCCAGCTTCTCCTTCTAGCTCCTGAGCCCCCTGTCATGTGCTCTCAGAAACATGCAATCCCTTGAGGACTGCAGTTCTTTTTAGGCCTTTCTTTTCCACTCCAAAGGGAGAAAGCAAGAAGGTTAAGTAGGCAGTACCTGAAAGCTTCGTGGAAGCAGTTGAAGGGAAGGGAAGAAGGTACACAACCCCCATGTGTAGCTTCTTTTAATCTTGGCACATATATGAGATAATAAGAGAGGTCCCATTATTTATGGAGATTATGGAAATCACCTGATTTTATAATAGGTAATGTGATTATTATTTATATTTAAAGATGTATACTTGCCTGACCTAAATAAATAATCTGTCATTTTCCTTAATTATCATATAGGGTTTATGTTCACCACTAGTACTCTGACCAGTGTCTTTTACTTTTGATTGTTGATGGTCCTGGGATGCTTCACTAGCCTGAAGAGACAGCGTTGCATGAATTGTGTCCTTTCCATTTATATACCATGGTATTCATTGTACCCTTTGCATGCAAAGCTGGGAAAGATGATCAAATCCCATTTTTAGATAATATTATTTTTTTAATTCCTAATTTTTTTCCTTATTAAATTTTTTCATTAAAGAAAGTTTGAAAATAAGACAAAAAAAATCTCATCTATATTTCAACATTCAAAGGCAAACACTGAATGTTTCTCTTTCTTTTTCTCCTTCTCTTTCTTCCTCTCTCTCTCCCTCTCTTCCTTACTTTCTTTCTTAACATACTTTTACAGCACCCATAGTTGAAGTTATAAATAATTTTATTATATCTACCTTAGCATTATAACCTAAGAATATTCCACTTATTCTGTATTTCTCTATCTCTTTGAAATAATGTACTACATTTTATTAAATAATTTTCCTTTAATTAGACATTGTGTGAATATTGTTTCCAGTCTTGCTTTCATATCGTCAAATGCTGCCTCCCCTGAAATACCACCAATGTAACCTGGTGCCAAGTTGAATTTATTGCTTGTTGCAGTAAAGGAGACCACCACCTTGACAAATCTAAGTAACCTCTTAGAAAGATGAGGGCAAATTTGGGGATGTTTATAACTCATTTGAGGGATCTAGTTAAAGGGAGATCTTTCAATAAGAAGATTTGACTGAGACAGGGTAAGAATCATAGCGTAATAGTTTAAGATTGATTTTAGGACAGGCAAAACAAAGGTTTTGAGGCTAGGGCTTTGAAGAGAGATTAAAACACAGTTTGGTGTTATCTATGGAAAAATCAAACAATCTGAAGTTTCTTGCAATGTGTTTGCAAGACATCCAGAAATAGAGTTATTTCCAACTTTTATCTTCCAAGAATTTCATAGAATAGTAAAGTCATGTTGGTGAACATGGTTGAGTAGTAAAGTGATGTGGGAATAGATGTTTTTGTTTCTCAATATATAATAATGCAATGAATATCTTCATACATATATATTCCTTGTATTTTAGTGTTTTTTTCCTCTGAATAGATTTTCAGAAGTGAAATTACTGAGTTCAGTGTGTTCGACTTTAACAGTTGTTGAAGCTTATTGCCAAATTATTTCTTAAAAGTGTCATACTATACCAATTTACTCTCCCACCAGAATTTGGTATCTTTCCATTAATTTTTGTTTTAGCAATATGGAAAAAAATATATTGTTTTAGTATTCTACTGCTCTGTAACAAACTATCCCAAAACTTTGTGACTTAAAAAAACAATGATTTATTATTTCTCACCATTCTGTGAGCTGACTGGAAAGTTCTGTTCTACATCATATAGCTGAGATCCCTCATGTAGCTTCATTCATCTGGAAGTTTAGTCCAGGGAGACAGCATTCAAGATGGCCTCTCATCCTCCATTGTCTCTCTCAACACAGCCTCTAATCATTTTCTTTCCTGGAGACTTCCAAAAGGGAGTGTTCCAAGAAGACAAGTCCTGTCTTAGTCTGGTTGAGCTGCTATAACAAAATATCTTAGATTGGGTAATTTATAAGTGAGAATGTATTTCTCACAGTTCTACAGACTGGGAAGTTGGAGACAAAGGAGCCAGCAGATTCAGTGTTTGGTAGGGACAGTTTCTCATAGGTGGCACCTTCTATGTGTCTTCACATAGTGGAAGGGGCTAAGGGTTCCTTCAAGTCTCTTTTATAAGGGCATTAATTCCATTCATAATCTCATTCATGACTTAACTACCTCCTAAAGGACCCACCTCTTAATATTACCACATCAGGGGTTAAGTTTCAACATACGAATTTTGGAAGGATACCAATATTCAGACTATACCAAGTCCTGATATTCAAATCCTTATCAAGTCTCTGCTTGCATCACAGTTGCTAATGTCTCATTGGCCAAAGCAAGTCACATGGCTGAGGCCAGAGTCAACGTAGGAGACGACTGCACAGAGAATGAATATGGGAAGGTACGTTCGTTGGGGGATTCCAAAGTAAGTGTCTACCACAAATTTTATCTTGGTTTCTGATGTCGAAGTATTATTATTAAATTACAACATTTCTTTAAATAGTTGTGAGGACATTTTCTAACTTTTTATTGGCCACTTTTATTTCTTCATTAGAGAACTACTACCTGATATCATTTGCTCATTTGCAGTTTTCTTTTTGATTTGTATGAACTTTCTAAAAGGTAATAGCCCCTTTTTTGGTCATCTTTCCTGTTAATTTACTTTCTCCAGTTTGTTATTTTCTTTTACATTTTAGTTTTTCTTAGGTGTGTACATATAGCATTTTTATATTGTCAATATTATATTACTTATGTGTTTAATAAGTTTCATCAGATGTTTGACAAATTTTTACTTTCTTACTCTTTCTCCTTTGATTTCAATTCCTTAAGATTCTAATATTCAATCTATCTGGGTTTTATTTGGGACTATAGGGTGAGGTGAACATTTAAACTGATTTTTTTCTAAAATTTATAAATTGCCATTATTTCTTTAATATTTTCTTCTTTTTATTGATTTGTGATTTCTCCTTTATTTTATATTAATTCCTAAAACAAAGTCTATTTCTATGCTCTTCTTTTACTTGGTTAATGGTCTTTAATTCCAATGTTACCACCAAGCTTTTAAGATTATTGGTATTCTTTCTTTTCTTTTCTTTTTTTTTTTTTTGGAGACAGAGTCTTGCTCTGTCACCATGGCTAGAGTGCAGTGGTGTCATCATAGCTCACCGCAACCTCAAACTCTTGGGCTCAAGCAATCCTCCAGTCTCAGCTTCCCAAGTAGCTGGGACTACAGGTGTGTACTAGTATGCCTGGCTAATTTTTCTAATTTTTGTGTAGATGAGGTTTTACTCTTGCTCAGGCTGGTCTTGAACTCCTGATCTCAAGGGATCCTCCTACCTCGGCCTCCCAGAGTGCTAGGATTACAGGCATGAGCCACTACACCTGGCCAGATTATTGTTATTCTATAATATATTTGAATAATTGATAGGGCTTTTTTCCCTTCATTGCTTTCTATTTTCACCTAATCATACTATTTTGGCATATTTTGGCATATTTTTTCAAGTTCTAAAATAAAAATCTCCTTGAAATAGTGACTGGAATTATTAAATCTATGGGGAAAACAGAGAGCATGAGGCTTCAAGTTAACAAAAATTATTTTTAAGAAACTGGAAATTTTTTTTTTTTGAGAGCCTTCTAAAAAAATCACTAGGCTTCAAAAATATTTTTTCTTTTTTATTCCCCAAATGGCACCAGCTGTGCAATTTTACTGCCAGCCAGAATGTTGTTTTCAACTTCACTGGATGTTTTTTCTTGCACTCAATCTGCAAGCTTTTTTTTTCTATTGCATTTGCCACAGCATGATATATATATATATGTGTTTTTTCTTTTTTCTTTTTCTTTTTTTAGTCACTGTCAATCTCACTTCTGTATGAGATATTCATGTATATTTTGTCACATATTGCATATATACTGAATCATTATAAATATATTACATTTACACTGAAGTAAATTCTGTTTGCATTGATTTTTATATTCTCTGGATAATTTTAATGTTTTGCCATTTTGTTTTTTTTTTTTTAATTAAATTTTTACTTAAGACATTCTCTTTTGTTTAGTCTTTGATTTTATTTGGTGATCTTTAAGAGAAAACAAGAAGAACAATATTTTTTTACCCTCTCTTTTGCTATAATGAAGATCTCTGTAGGCATTGTCATAAGTGCCTACTGGCTTGTTGTTCACTGAGGAAGGAATCATCTAGGGGTAGCTCTATTGAAAAAAATCTTAAAATCATGCCTTAATATGGTATCTCCAGTTCCAATTCATCACATCAAAGTGCTTTTTGGTCTTCCCCCTGTCCATGTATATAAATGCCTTCTCCAATAGTGGGAAATATGGTTCTCATTACTTTCATTTTCATTACACATTGTCTCAACTGGTTGACTTATCCTTAACTCACCATCTCTGTGCAATCCTCCCACCCCATCTGTCAGTGCCAGTGTGCACACCACTGGTGAATCTTGTCTTGGCTTCCTCCTCCTTACTTTGCATTCTCTCCTGGGGGGCTTGGCAGCTGATATACCTTTGCACAACATCCCATTCACCTCTTCATTACATTCTACTGAGAAGGGAAAGGAAAAGAAAGGGAAGGAAAAGGAACCGGAATGGAAGTGAATAGGAAAGAAAGGAAATAGGAAGGGAAAGGAGGGGGAGAGAAACAAAAGAGATGAGTTTAACGGTCTTCATTTGATTTTTAATGAAACAATAGAGTGAGTAATTAGATCTGTAAATAAACAGGACTTCTGAAGACTCCAAAGTGTCTAGCAGTAAGAGAAACTCCAGCACTGTTAGTTTAACCTTTGTAAAATCTGGTGACATACACAACTTTATTCTATTGTTTGAGTGCTACATTTGGGCAAGGAACATACTTTTTGTTCATCTTGGCCAGTCGTTTCTGCTTGCGTTCTAATTTATTGAGATTTGATTGTTAAGGTAGGAAAGAGGAGCAACAGGCTGGGATGGCAGCGAGGCTTTCTTCTCTAATCTATTTTGAAATGAACTGACTTACACTCAAGAGTCTGTACTCTCTGAAACATTTTCTTCTCCTTTCTCCTCTCCCTCTCTTTCTCTGTCCCTCCCTTCTTTTCTTCCTGTAGAAAGACTTTAATTGAAGCAAACTATTTTGTTATATCATCTTCTGTTACGTTCAAGAGGAACAAAAAGTGTGACTATTCCTAAGTATTAGAACAGTAAAATTATATCTATTATAAATGAGGGAATAAATATTTGAGGTTTTCTTCAGTGAATTATCATTTAAGAAGGGGTTTAATGTAAAGCTTGAGTGGTAATTTAATAATACAATGAGTAATTCCTCTTTGGGGTCAAATTCATACTATCTAAATTTCTACACAAACAACTAATATGATAGTATCCATTTTTGCTTGTTTTATAACAGCATTTTGAAAATTAGCAATTTTAAAGATAGTATATCCTATATAATAACACTACATTTTATTATTATTCTTTTTTCTTTTTTTTAATTTTTTTTATTTCAGCATATTATGGGGGTACAAATGTTTAGGTGACATATATTGGCCTTGCCCCACCCAAGTCAGAGCTTCAAGCATAACACTGCATTTTAGATACCTCCATAAACAATATAGTTTAGTTTCTTAAGATAATTTCCCATTTGTTACCATATTTTACAATGTATATAATTTTATTTTCAGAATATTAAATATACAGTCCAATAAAACTATTTTACTATGAATAAAACAGAAAAAAAACCAATGTTTACCTAACTTGGTGCTGAATCTAAAATTGACTTGAATTTAAAATTATATTTAATAAGCAAAAATAAAGCTACCATATTTTAAAAATGTAAGTTATAGGTATGCATTATAGTTAATAAAATCAAATAGCTCATAAAGTTGAAAGAAAAGCAGCAGTCTACTGTCTCACCATTTCCACCCAAGGTTCTACTCCCCAAAAGCAAATACTTTCAAATCTTCTAGCTCTTTTTTCCTGATGTTTTCCTTCATATATCTAAATATTATACTTAAGCTTTTAATTAAAACTTAAGTTGATATTTTCTACTGACTCTCAACTATGAAAGATAGTTCCCTTATCCAAACACACGCTCAGGTTAACAAACATTTCTTCTCTTTTCATCCTCCCACCACGTTTAGTTATATAATAATTTCTGTAAGCTCTATTTTTAGTATTTAAATTATTACAACTTTATTCATGCAGCAGACTAGGATTACACTTCCTTTCTTTTATAATTTATTTGCTCAACTTAGAGTTAGGAATTGTTTTTGGTCGCTTAGTTTTTAATATATTTTCACAAATGTATTAATACCTCCCAAATTTTGCTAGAAGTAGAAATCTTTGCACAATCTGTTCATCCCTTCTCCCCCACCCCTTCCAAATTATTAGTTTATGTTTTTCTTAGGGACAGCCCTCCTGGAGACCTCCATCTTCCTGTTCCAATATCTACCAGTTGTATTCAACTGTCAACCTGGGTTTTTTATTCATTACCGTTTTGGAGATTCCCTTTCTCTTTCTCCTGGACTCCACATCTTCCTCATTCTTGGTTTATCTCCACGTTACGGCAGAATATACCCTTCAGTAGCTTCTGGGAAGTCGGTCAGCAAGATGGCCCTCCTCCTTTTTTTCTTTCCTTCCTTTCTTTCTTTCTTCCTCCCTTCCTTTTCTTCCTTTCTTCTTTTCTTTCTTTCTTTCTTTCTTTCTTTCTTTCTTTCTTTCTTTCTTTCTTTCTTTCTTTCTTTCTTTCAAGGGTGGGAGGTTGTGATGAGGGGTGTTCAGTTGCCTCATTTGTTTTTGTTGAGACAAGAGTCTCTCTGCCACCCTGGATAGAGTGCAGTGGCGTCATTGTAGGTCACTGCGACCTCCAACGCCTGAGCTCTAAGCGATCCTTCTGCCTCAGCCTCCTGGGTAGCTGCAACTACAAGTGCACACCACTGTGCCTGGCTGTTTTTGTTGTTGTTTTTTTCATCTTTTTTTTTTGTTAGAGATGGAGTCTCACTTCTGTTCAGGCTATTCTCCAACTCCTGAGCTCAAGCAACCCCCCTCCCCTCGGCCTCTGAGAGTGCTAGGATTACAGGCGTGAATCACTGTGCCCGGCCTAGATGGCCCCTTTTGATCCCTGCCTGGTAGTGTTCACATCCTCGTGCAATCCACTCTCAATAGCATATGAGAGAAGTGATGGCATCTCAGTACTGAGATTAAATGAGAAAAATTACAGCTTCTATTTTGGGAAATTATGCTCTATCTCTTGGATTGCTCACTCTGTGAGAAGCAAGCTGTCTGGTTTTGAGCAGCCCTATGGAGAGGCCCGTGTATTGAAGAACTGAGGTCTCCTACCAACAAGCAGCAAGGAAGTGAGACCTGCCAACAACCACATGAGTAATATTGAAAGCAGTTTCTCCAGTCCCAGTGAGCCTTGAGATAACTGCATCCTTGGCTGACAGCTTGACTGGCAATCACATGAAAGACCGTCAGCCAGAACCCATAGTTAAACCACCCCTTGATTGCTGACCCAGAGAAATTGGAATATAGCAAAAGTTTGTTGCTTTGAACTGCTGAGTTTTAGGGGCATTTGTTGTGTAGCAGTAGATAACTAATACAAAGGGTGAAAGGTAGATAAGTTTTTTGAGACCTTAAATGTCTAAAAATGTTTTTGTTTTATCCTCACATTTGTTTGGAAGTTTGGCTGGGTGTGTAATTCTAAGATATAAATTATTAAATATTCACCTTAGGATTTTGAAAGCATTGCAGTTGCAGTTGGATGGACACCAGCCATATTGATCCCTGATTTTTTAAATCTGTTCTTTGCCTCTCCCACCTCAGAATCTCTTAGGATCATTTTTTCCTAGTGTTCTGAAATTTTACTATGATATATCTTGGTATGGATCTTTTTTCATTTTTTATGCTGGGGATGTGTTAGTCTCTTTCAGTTTAGAAAGTTCTGGGCAGTTTTCTTTATTTCTTTGAAAATTTTATTTTCTCTTTTTCTCTATTCTTTCTGAAACTCTTATTTGTAGGCTGTTGAATTTTCTAGATTGATCCTTTAATTTTCTTAACCTTTTCTCTCCTATTTTCCATCTTTTTTTTTTCCTTCTATGCTCTGGAAGATTTCCTCAACTTTACATTCCAAATCTTCTACTGAGCTTTAAAATTTTACTCACCCTACCCTCGCCTGCCCCCTGCAATATTTCAAAAAAGAGGTACTTTAATAAGTGGATCAGAACAGGATGAACTGCCAGGGGGAATATTATTCATCGGCTGCAGGCAAGATGTTACAGCTATCTATCTAGTTCACCTTTTCTATGAACATTCTTCAATTTGAAAATGTCCACCCTCTGGGAGCACAGCAAAGATTGGACCTCTGCTATTGAAAAGTGTATACAAACTTCAATGCTTCAATTAGATAATTTAAGTAGAATTTTCTGTTACAAGACCAATTGAACTAAAGCCTGCCATCATATGTGGATTTGTTTGAGTCCCAGATGAAGTTGCTTTACTAAGTGTTAACAAGTAGGGAGGAGGTGATGAATCCGGTTAGGTCCTGTTAGATTTTAGGTGCCTGGGAAAGTATCAGCCACTGTTCTCCAATGCATTTACTGTTTCCAGTGCTTTTCATTTTTCTTCATGTAGATCTGAGTTTCTGAGTTTCCATTTGTTATCATTTTCCTCAGCCTGAAGAATTTTCTGTAATATTTTTTATAATGTAGGTTTTGCTGGTGGCAAATTCTCTCAGATTTTATCTGAAAATATCTTTATTCCATCATTATTTGTGAAGGATATTTTCACTAGAAATAAAATTGTAGGCTAAATTCTAGGATATTTTTTCCTTTCAACAATTTAAAGATATCACTTCATTGTCTTCTGGCTTGTATTGTTTCCTATGAGAAGTCAGTGATAATTCTTATTATTCTCCCTCTGTATTTAAAGTATTGTTTTCTTCTTGTTGTTTTTAAGATTTTCTTTAAAAATTTTTAGTTTTCAACAGTTTTACTATGGATTCATGTGGTTTTCTTTGTGTTTATACTGCTCAGAGTGTATTGAGCTTCTTGGATTTGTGCATTGATAGTTTTCATCAAATTTAGAAAAATTTCCCAGATAGCCTAGCAGTTAGGAAAAAAAAATTTGGAAAAACTTTAGCCACTATTTCTTTAAATATTTTTTTCTGCTTCAGTCTTTCTCTCCTCTCTCTTCTGGACTTCAATTACAACATTTTAAACAATTTGATTTTGTCCCACAGGTCTCCAAAGATTTCATAATTACATTCAACATTTTTTCTTAATGTGCTTCAGTTTGGATAATTCCTATCGCCTCTGCTTTGTTTTCAAGTTCACTGATTTTTTTTCTTTTGTAGTGTCTGATCTGTCTAAACCTATCCCATACAATTTTCATTTCAGATATTGTATTTTTCAGTCCCAGAATTGGTTCTTTTGTAAAGTTTCAATTTTTCTATTGATATTTCCTGCATTAGTTGATTCGTTAGGCCCATCTTTTCCTTTAAATCTGTGAATATATGTATAGAAGCTGCTTTAAATCCTTGTCTGCTAATTCCAAAATTTTGCCATTTCGGAGTCTGTAAATTCTCTTTTTTTTTCCTGCTTATGGGTAGCATTTTCATGCTTCTTTGTATGTGTAAGAATTTTAAAATTTTCTACTGGACATCGAGTGGTACATTTTTGTGAGTCCAGATTTTGTTTTTTTCCTTTCAAGAGGATTGAGTTTTCTTCTTGCAGATGGTTAATTCACTTGCTATTTTTGTGGCTTGTTTTTAAATGTGGTTGAGACAGGTCTAGCATATCCTTTACTCTACAGCTTAAGCAACTCTACTTCTAATGTGCAGACTTTCTGGGGTCTCAACTGAATGCCTAGGCTAAGTGTCTCCACTCCGGCAGTTGGAACTCCATCTCTCCGCTGTGCAGCCTCTGGAATCTCAGTTCCTCACAGCTCTCCAGTTGCTGGTCTGTGCCAGGCCTTGTGTCATGTTTTATTAGCATTTAGCCAAAATCTTAAGGGGTCTCTAATGCAGATTTCTGGAGTTCATTCTCTACATGATTTTCTCTTTTCTAACACCCTACCCCACAAATTCCAGCCTCAGAACTCTGATCTTTGCCTTCTCAGAGGCAGTGAGACCTCCATTCAGCTTGGCCTCCCTGCCTCCATCCCATTGTCTGGGATGTTCTTCGAAGGGAAAGTTCAGTCAATTTTGGGGTCACTTCCCTCATGTGTTTGACTTTTCTTAGTGATCACCATCCTGTGCTCTAGTTGTCCAACATTTGAAAACAACTAACTCAGATATTTTGCCCAGTTTTATAGTTTTGTTTTTTTGTTTTAATGCTAAGAGGGCTAGTCTGGGACCAGTTACTCTGTCATGGGCTGAAGAGGAGGAATTTGCTCTTATATTTTTAATTTCTAAGAATTTTTAAAAATTCTTGAATGTTTTATTCTTCTTTGTGCATATTTTCTTCTAGTCCAAATTCTATTTATTTTTTTTTTCTTTACTATCTTCATGTTAGAGACTTTTCCTCAAATATCTGGTAATCCTTGGCTATCAGCTCCTATTAAATAATAAGGCAGTGTGAGGCTGATCTGAAGTTCTAGATGTGTATGGAGAACTAGTCAACAGGTGAACTTTACTGTAGGGTCATCTAGTGGGGCCAGATATCAGGATCTTTAGGTAATTTTCCTTGGGCTAGGGGAAATCCTCTATTCTCCTAGGGAATAAGTGTCAGAGATCTCATTATTCAGAAAGCTAACTTTCACTTGATCATTCTATTTCAGTATCTTATCCCTGAGTTCAAAGTCTTTATAGGTCAATTTCTCCAGAGAGCAGATCTTTAATTGTCTTCCAGGGTTGTGAACCAATAGAAACCTGAGTTTTGGGAGAGGTTTCTAGGGAAGGGGAGGGTGTCAAATTATACGATTTTTTAAAACTAATCTTCTATTTTAAAATCCATCTGCACCAACTTTGACTTTCAAGGGTAATTAATGTCTCCATTTTCGGAGCATTTCTGAGATTCTGCAGTCTGTATCTGGATTCCCCTTATGCTGGCTTAAGCGTTAGTATTCTCTGGTTTAAGTCAATTACCACTCATCCATCTGCTTTCCAGCCTCCAAAATGTTGCTGTGATCTTTTTTTCAAATCCTCTTTCTCCATGTGGTTAAGAAAATCTGCTTACTGTCATTTTAGGGAGGTTTTAGGAGGGAGAGACAGTAAATTCTGTATTTTCAATCTGCTGTGTTTAACTGGATGCCTGTGTTCAAGATTTTAAATCTACAAATATCATACAATTAGAACTAAATATTTCTATGACAGTCTCAACTCAATCCTTAATTTATCTACAGTAGGATCTTTATATTTTCATTTTTTAAAACTGTACCACAGAGCAATGATTTTATAACTTTCTATTCATCAAATATAATTTTAATAATTTTTAATAATTTTTTAGTAAACCATAGAACCGAACATGCTAAGCATTAAGTGTTTTGCACATGCAAACACACTCTTTGCTCTTATAGAGTGATTACTTTAACATATGAAACATTTTGATAGAGGAAATATGTGTTTCTGAATTCCTTGCTTTATTTGCTGTTAATCTTAAGATTTCTTTTACACAGTGTAGGTCACTGGAAAGGTCACAGTTTTGATAATGATAAGTAATAACAATCATGATAGAATTAATACCACGCCTATATTGTTTTAACAGTCTAAAAATACTTTTATGCAAATAATCTCATCGGTATGCAAGCATATAGAAGTACGTTCAGTGTCTTTGAACATGTTCCTAATTTCTGTCTAAGCTTCAAATTACCTTTGGACATACGAAAGCTGAATAAACAAGAAATACATAAAATAATAAGGATTCCTTGGTATCTCAGTCTGTTCATGCTGCTATTACCCACAGACTGGGTAATTTATAAAGAATAGAACATTTATTTCTCACAATTCTGGAGGCTGGGAATTCCAAGATCAAGGCATGGCAACTTTGGTTTTTTGGCGAGGGCTGCTCTCTGCTTCCAGGACGGTGCCTTGAAAACTGCATCCTCTGGAAGGGAGGAGCACTATGTCCTCAACATGACAGAGAGCAGAGGGCAAAAGTGGGGAATTCCCTCTGCCAAGCCCTTTTATGATGGCATTCCTCCATTCGTGAGGTGGAGCTTTCATCTCCTAACACTGTTGCATTGAGGATTCAGTTTCCAACGCATGAATTTGGGGGGACATAGTCACACGATAGCACTTAGCAAATTGAAAGCAAAATGTTAAGATAATACTTATCTTTTGAGCCAGTAAAATTCCCCTTCCTTTTTTCCTTATTCACCTTCCTTCCTTCTACAATTGTTTACCAGTAAAAAAATATTTTATTTAGGACTGTATTAGGCACTGTAGGAGATTAAAAACAAGAAGTTGAAAATATAGTCCAGTGTTGATATAAGATTGATAAAGTCTGTTTTAGGATATAATGCTTGTATCTGTGGTTTATCTTTATTTAACCTATGTTGGTGTTTCAAATTAGCTGAATTCCTTTAAAAGATGGGTTGCTTTGCCATACTGGGTCATTTACTTAGAGATAACCTGGGAAAACCTCAAAGAAATAATTGAGTGTGAGAAGTAATAGAGGGGGCAATGTGATCAACATGTAGTTTGGAGTTTATGGTTTTAACTAGGTCTAGGTCATACCTTCCAGTTACCAGACTCCTTACTCCCCTAGAATCCTGGAAACATTTAAGTTTTAACATCTGCTAGTGGTTTTGCAATTTCATGTTGTTTATCCTTTGGAAAATAACTGAACTAATTTCCTTGAATTGAAAGGCCAGCACTGAAATATAGAATGTTAATGGCCTAGAAACCACAGAAGATTGCCTGAAACAAACTTGGGGAAAGCAAACAGTATGTAGCTTCTGCTCCGTTGCCCAGAGCTCAGGAAAAGGATCACTCTCCTGTAATCGTCCAGGAAAGCAAAATTTAATGTGGACTTTGGGGCCTAATGAAGTGAGATGTAAATCATCAAACTACACATTTCTTCATTAATGGAAGTGGTTGGAAAGTGTAGGGACAGGCATTGGTGTTACTTTGCTGAGGTTTTGTCAAAGGGCAAGAAACTACTGGTGATTCAGGAAAAGGTGAGATTGCACCAGAAATCAAGTACAGACCAGATTCTCTGAGTCTTAACAATTGATCAGAATGTTATATTTTTGTAAATCCACATTTATAATTTTTATCATCTATTTAAGAACTCCATATGGTAATGATCTTATCTCAGGGATTTGTATTAGTTATCTATTGCTGCGTAATGCATTACCCCAAAATTTAGCAGCTTAAAACAGCAATCATTTATTATCTTATAGCTTCTGTGGGTTAGGAGTCCAGGTACAGTTTATCTGGGTACCTCTGTCTCAAGGTTTCTTCAGGCTGCAAACAAGGTATCAGGCAGCGCTGCAGTCCCATCTGAAGTCTTGACTGGGGAATAGTCTGCTTCCATGCTCACTCTCATGGTTGTTGGCAGGCCTCAGTTTGTCATTGGTTGTTCACTGAAGTCACCAGTTCATCACCATGTGGGCCTCACAGGGCAGCTTACAATAAGGCAGCTACCTTCCTTAGAATGAGAGAGAGAGACAGAGAGAAAACACAAAAGGCAAGTCACAGTCTATTTGCAACCTAGTCCTGGAGGTGACTTTTCATCACTGTTGGTATTCTATCTGTTAGCAGTGAGTGAGTCACAGGTCCAGCCCACATTCAAGGGCAGAGGATTATACAAGGATGTGAATACCCGGAAGTGAGGATCATTAGGGGCCATCTTAAAGGCTGCTGACCATGACCGTCTATACAACTTGTGGGATCTAATGCAAGAACTATGAATATTTTCAAGACGATGACAACAGTGCATTAAATCAAGTCTTAGACCCTTCTAAGTGTGGGTCCTGCTGACTGCACAGGTTGTGTGCTCATGAAGCTGGCCCTGCTGCCTACCATAGGCCTCTTAATTTTTTATCCCAGTCCCTCACTTAGTCAAGCAAAGCTATAAAACCAGAAAATTTTGACAGACTTATGAGGAGATGAAAAAACCTCTTTCAAAAGTGTTCCTACAAACATCAAATGAAATGAATGCTGAAAAGATAAAGGTGAACATGAAAAAACTATGATTCTGCACATATTTTAGTCAGTGCTGTGAAACGTAAAAAAGAAGAATATCAGTGTGAAATTAAATGAATCTTGAATTGCAACTTAGGAGAAAGAGGAGTTGAGTTAAGAAGAACTAATGGTAAGGGTTGATATGATTTATCAGTCAGGGTTTGGCATGAAATGGCATATTCTAAGTGTGTAATTTGAGAAAAGTTTTAAAAAGGAACTACAGTCATCCCACAATATCCTTGGGGGATTGGTTCCAGGATCCCCATGGATACCAAAATCCTCATGCTCAAGTCGTTTATGTAAAATAGTATATTTGCACATAAACTATGCATATCCTCTAGTATACTTTTTTTATTTTTAGATTTTTAAATTTTTAATTATTATGGGTACATAAGAGTTGTATATCTCTATAGGGTGCACGTGATATTTTGATACAGGTATACAATGTGAATTAATCAAGTCACATTTAGGGTATCTATCACCACAGGTATTTATCATTTCTTTGTTTTAGGAACATTCCAGTTCCACTCTTTTAGTTTTTTAAAATATGTCCTAACTTATTATTGATTATAGTCACTTTGTTATGCTATCAAATATTGTTCTTTCTAACTATCTAACTATATTTTGCACCTGTTAACCATTCTTGCTTTATCCCCCGCCCCCACACTACCTTTCCCAAGCTCTGGTAACCATCATTCTATTCTCTGTCTCCAAGAGATCAATTATTTTTGAGATTATTTTGGCAGGATTTCATTCATTTTTATGGCTATATAATTCCATTGTGTAAAAGTATAACAATTTCTTTATCTATTCATCCATTGATGGACACTTAGGTTGATTCCAAAACTAGGCTATTGTGTGTAGTGCTGTAGTAAACATGGGAGTGCAGACATCATTTCAGATATTATTATTTAGATATACTGAATTCCCTTCTTTTGGATATATACCTTGCAGTGGGATTGCTGGGTCACATGGTAGTTCTATTTTTAGTTTTTTGAGGGCTCTCCATACTGTTCTCCATAGTGGTTACACTAATTTGCATTTCCACCAAAAGCGTACGAGGATTCTCCTTTCTCTACATACTTGCCAGCATTCATTATTTCCTGCCTTTTTGATAACAGCCATTTTAACTGGGATAAGATGATATCTTATAGTAGTTTTGATTTGCATTTCTCTGATGACTAATGATGTTGAGTCCTTTTTCATATACCTGTTGGCCATTTGTATGTCTTCCTTTGAGAAATGTCTATTTAGATCCTTTGCCCATTTTTAAATCAGATTATTTGATTTTTTTCCCCATTGAGTTGTTGGAGCTCCTGTATATTCTAGTTATTAATTCCTTCTCAGATGGGTAGTTTACAAATATTTTCTCCAATTCTGTGGGTTATATCTTTCCTTTGTTGATTTCTTCACTGTGCAGAAGGTTTTTAGCTTGATGTGATCACATTTCTCCAATTTTCATTTGGTTGCCTGTCTTTTGTGGGTGTTACTCAAGAAATCTTTGCCCAGACCAATGTCCTGAGGAGCAGTGTCCTCAATGTTTTCGTTCAGTAGTTTCATAGTTTTAGGTCTTAGATTTAAGTCTTTAATCCACTTTGATTTGATTTTTGTATATGGCAAGAGATAGGGTCTGATTTCATTCTTCTGCACATGAATATGCAGTTTTCCCAGTACAGTTTATTGAAGGGACTGTCCTTTCCCCACTGTATGTTCTTTTCAACTTTGTTGAAGACAATTTCACCATAGGTATGTGGATTTATTTCTGGTTCTCTATTCTGGTCTGTTGCTCTATGTGTCGTTTTTATGCCAGTACCATGCTGTTTTGGTTAGTAGAGCTCTCTAGTATAATTTGAGGTCAGGTAAGCTTTGTTCTTTTTGCTCAAGATGGCTTTGGCTATTTTGGGTATTTTGTGGTTTCATATACATTTTAGCATTATTTTTTCTATTTCTGCAAAGAATGTCAGTGATATTTTGATAGGGATTGCATTGAATATGTAGATTAGCTGTAGCAATGGGTAGCAGCGTGGCTTTGGGTATTACAGACATTTCAATAATATTGATTCTTCCATTCCATGAGCATGGAATATCTTTCCATTTTTTTGTGTTCTCTTCAATTTCTTTCATCAATGTTTTATAGTTTTCATTATAGAGACCTTTCACTTCTTAAGTTTACTCCTAGGTATTTTATTGATATTTTTATTTTTAGCTAGTGTAAATGGGATTACTTTCTTGGTTTCCTTTTCAGATTGTCTACTGTTGGCATATAGAAATGCTACTGATTTTTGAATGTTGATTTTGCATGCTACAGCATTACTGAATTTGTTTGTCGATTTTAATAGTTTTTTTATAGAGTCCTTAGGTTTCTCTAGATAAAAGATTACATTGTCTACAAACAAGAATAATTCTACTACTTTCTCTCCAATTTGGATGTTCTTTATTTTTTTCTGTTGTCTGATTCCTTTAGCTAGAACACCAAATACTATGTTGAAAAACAGTGGTGAAAGTGGGCATCCTTGTCTTGTTCCAGATTCAGTGTGATATGAGCTGTAGGTCTGTCATATATGGATTTTTATTGTGTTGCGGTAAGTTCCTTATATACCCAATTTTTTGAGAGTTTTTATCAAGAAGGGATGTTAAATTTTATCGAGGGCTTTTTCAGCATCACTTGAAATGACCCTATGGTTTTTGTCCCTCATTCTGTTGATATGATGTATCACATTAATTAATTTGCATATGTTGGACCATCTTTGCATCCCTGGGATGAATTCCACTTTATCATAATGAATAATCTTTTTAACATGTTTTTGAATTCAGTTCATTGAGGATTTTTGCATCTCTGTTCATCACAGATATTGGCCTATCATTTTATTTTTTTGTTGTGTCTTTGTCTGGTTTTGGTATCACAGTGATACAGGCCTTGTGGAATGAATTTGGAAATATTCCCTCCTTGATTTTTTTTGCCTAGTTTAAATAGGATTGGTATTAGTTCTTCTTTAAATGCTTGGTAGAATTCAACAGTGAAGCCATCAGGTTAGGGGATTTTCCTTGATGGAAGACTTTTTATTACTGTTTTTATCTCATTACTTCTTACTGGTTTATTCAGGTTTTGTATTTCTTTCTGGTTCAATCTTGGTTGGTTGTATACGTCTAAAAATTTATCCATTTATTCTAGATTTTCCAATTTATTGGCATATAGTTGCTCATAGTAGTCTATAATGATCCTTTGGATTTCTGCAGTATCAGTTATAATGTCTCCTTTTCCATCTCTGATTTTATTTGTCTGGATCTTCTCTCTTTTTTCTTAGTTAGTCTGGCAAAAGATGTGTCAATTTTTGTTTATCTTTTCAAAAAACCAACTTTTGATTTCACTCATCTTTTGTATTGCTTTTTTGGTTCCAATTTCATTTATTTCTGCTCTGATCTTTATAATTTCTTTTCTTCTACTAATTTTCATTTGATTTGCTCTTGTTTTTCTAGTTCTTTGAGATTCATTGGTAAGCTGTTTGTTTGAAGCTTTTCTACTTTTTTGACATAGACAGTTATTGCTATAAACTTTCCTGTTATTACTGCTTTTGCTGTATCCCGTAGGTTTTGATATGTTGTGTTTTCATTTTGATTGTTTCAAGAAATTTTTAAATTTCCTTCTTAATTTCCTCATTGACCCACTGGTCATTCAGGAGCATATTGTTTAATTTCCATGTGTTTGCATATTTTCCTATTGTTCTTGTTATTGATTTCTAATTTTATTTCACTGTGGTCAGAGAAAATATTAATACTTGGTATGGTTTCAATTTTTTTGAATTTTTTGAGACTCGTTTTAATGGCCTAACATATGATATATCCTTGAGAATGATTCATGAGCTGAGGAGAAGAACATGAATTTTGTAGCTGTTAGATGAAATGTTCTGTAAATATCTATCTGTTAGGTCCATTTGGTCTATATTGCAGATGAAGTCCAATGTTTCATTGTTGATTTTTTGCCTGGATGATCTGTCCAATGCTGAAAGTGGAGTGTCAAGGTCTCCAACAATTATTGTATTGGGGTCTATCTCTCTCTTTACCTCTGATATTTGTTTTCTATATCTGTGTGCTCCAGTGCTGACTGCATATATATTTAGAATTATTATATTTTCTTGCTGTATTGACTCTTTCAGCATCATATAATAACTTTCTTTGTCTCTTCTTACAATTTTTGTCTTGAAATCTATTTTATTTGATAGAAGTATAGCTATTCCTACTTTTTTTTTTTTTTTGGTTTTCATTTGCATGGAATATCTTTTTCCATCCCTTTATTTTCAGTTTGTAAGTATCTTTACATGTAAAGTGTGTTTCTTAGAGACAACATATGGTTGGCTCTTTTTTTTTTTTTAATCCATTCTGCTACTCTATGATTTTTGATTGGAGAGTTTTGTCCAGTCACACTCAATGTTACTATTAATAGGTAAAGACTTGCTATTGCCATGTTGTTATTTGATTTCTGGTTGTTTTGTAGTCCTTTCTTTCTTTCTTCCTTCCTGTTTTCCTTTGTTAAAAGTCATTTTCTCTGGTAGTATGTTTTAATTTCTTACTTTTTATTTTTTGTGTATCTCTTGTAGGTTTTTTTTTTTAATTTGAGGTTACCATGAGGCTTGCAAAAAACATTTTAACATCAATTATTTTAAACAAATGAAAACTCTGCTTACAATAAACAAATGCATCAGCAAAGAAAAATCTATCAGAAATTCTACCTTTTAACTCCATTCCACTCTGCTTTTTAATTTTTTATTACTTCCATCCATATCTTTTTATACTTTATGTCTCTCAAAAAGTTGTTTTAATTATTTTTGATAGGTTTGTTTTTTAGTCTTCCTATTCAAGATTTGAGTAGTTTATGTATTGTAATTATAGCAATAGAGTATTCTGTATTTGTGTCCTTACTGTTACTAGTGAGTTGTATACCTTCATATGGTTTCTTATTGTTCATTAAGGTCCTTTTCTTTCATATAGAAGAACTCCTTTTAGCATTTCTTATAGGATAGGTCTGGTGTTGATGAAATCTCTTGGCTTTTGTTTGTCTGGGAAAGTGTTTATTTCTTGTTCATGTTTGAAGGACATTTTTGCAGGATATAATATTCTGGGGTTAAGTTTTTTTCCTTCAGCACTTTGAATATGTCATATCACTCTCTCCTGGCCTTTAAAGTTTCCACCGAGATGTCTGCGGCCAGATACATTGGAGCTCCTTTATATGTCATCATTTCTTTTTTCTTGCTTCCCTTGGGATCTTTTATTTATTCATTAACTTTGGGAGATTAATTATTAAATGCCTTGAGGTACTCTTGTTTGGGTTAAATCTGCTTGGTGTTCTATGACCTTCTTATATCTGAATATTGATATGTTTCTCTAGGTTTCAAAACTTTTCTGTTATTTCTTTGAATAAATTTTCTACTGCAATCTCTCTCTCTACCTGCACTTTAGGGCTGATAACCCTTAGATTTGCTCTTTTGAGGCTATTTTGTAGATCTTGTAGATGTGCTTCATTCTTTTTTATTGTTTTTTCTTTTTTCTCTTCTGTGTATTTTCAAATAGCCTGCCTTCAAGCTCCCTAATTCCTTCTTCTGCTTGATCAATTTTGCGGTTGAGAAACTCTGATGTATTTCTGTCAATTGAATTCTTTTTTTTTTTTTTGAGATAGAGTCTCACTCTGTTGCCCTGAGTAGAGTATCATGGTGTCAGCCTAGCTCACAACAACCTCAAACTCCTAAACTGAAGCAATCCTCCTGCCTCAGCCTCCCGAGTGGCTGGGACTGCAGGCACACACCACGATACCCTGCTAATCTTTCTATTTTTAGTAAAGATGGGTTCTTGCTCTTG